>JAUJYS010004692.1:0-11698 GCA_033995665.1 Melogona broelemanni | reverse complement strand
AGCCGCGGTACTGGTGTCACCCCTGAGCTTCCATTAGGGAGTCCAGAGCTTAGAGGTGGATCCTGCAGCCTGGCTATACCAGCTGCCATTCCCCATCCCTTTCCTGCCCCTCACATATATCCCTAGAGACACGAGGTTGCAATAATCCTGTAGTGATTAGCACTACGGTGATTTATAAAAATAATACAATAAAACAAAAATTTAATAATCAATTACCACCAAGGTCGACTACATGATTCCTTGATATCAAAATCAATGAAACATGTACAGTCAACCTTCGTGATAATTATAATTATTACCGGTACTTATTTTTTAGGTTTTTGTTTAAAATGTATTAATATTAGTTTGGTAAACACGACGACGGACGTGGGGATCCGGTAGTGTTGCGTCGTCATCGACCAGTTATTTGTGTCAAGAGAAAAATAGAAGTAGTATATAGTCAACCTTTGCTTTTAATATGCCGCAGCATACAGAGTTCACCGTTTACTTTTATCTTGCCACATCAGGAACATAGGCGAAACTCAGGAAATAGAACCAGGATCTCGAAACCATAGCTTTGAGTCAGCGGCTGTCCTACTTAGGTCGTGTCATGCGGGCAGATGCTAAATTAAAAGTGTTAGAGCACACCGAAATGAATGATAATTGTACAACAAAGAAATTGTTAAAATATGCTTATGAAAATGTTGGGAAGGAACGCGTTCCTTTTTCGAGGAACGGAGGAACGCCACGTTCCTTTAATATTTGAGGAACGGAAACGGGAACGTGTTCTTTTTTCGGGGAATGCGAAGGGTTTTCCGTTACTTTAAAAAGCGTTCCTTTACAAAAAAGCTTCATTTCCTAAAAAAAATTTTTTTTTTGCTATTACTTGTTTTTCTTTATTTTTTGTATATTTTATATTGAAAAAACGGAAAAGGAGCGCGTTCCTTTTGAAAAGTAACGAACCCAAAACAGCATATGACTTAATGGAATATACACAAAATATGAGATATTGAAATATGCACTTAGATTTGTGAAGCGAAGTGGCCAAAAGACCTTTACACGTTCTGAGATATCGATTTTCACCTAATTCAAAATGAAATCGAATAGTGTGAACGCTTATGCTTGAAAAAGCGGTTACCCATCTAGTAAATATCAATAACACAATGGTTTTTTATGAGGAACACCTCTCACTGAGCGAATATTACAGAATGAGATTTTGTGCCCTTCATGTTGCTTAGGCAATATGTGAATGGCATATTTTCACCAGTACCCCAGGAGAGCCTGCGCCGGGAATCGAACCCGGGACCACCAGCTCAGTAGTCTTTTGCCATACCCACTGAGCTACTGAGAATGGGGTACATGTAAAATTATCTGTTTTCTGATTTGCTTTAAACGTGCACTTATTGGGCATTTCTTCTCATTTTTGTCACCGTGTTGTGCTACACGTGACACGCATAGCTTCACCAATAAGTGACAATATTGCAAAAAACGTTTTTATTTGTGAATCTACAGTATCAAATTCTTTGTCAACATCGTGACGATATTTCAGAAAGCACAAATGCAAGAATGAAAGATGCAAGAATCACAAATGAAACTAACGATGCTGGTCCAACTATTGCTGGCCCCTCTATCCAAAATTCCAAATCAGCGTGCTTCACCAAAAAAGCTACATGTATTGTGCAATGTCTCCTCCCCTCCCCCTCCTCCCCCATAGCCTCACGAACAGTGGCGGCTGTACGCCTCTCCTAATGCCATCTAGTGGCGGAATGGAATAACTCGCCTGAATGAACTCTTGTTTTCGGCATTCATTAAACGCGGCGAGCCACCAAAAAAAAAGAACAATTCATACAAAACAAAACGAAGTGACAGCCATAAATAGAGCCCCGAGTCAGGTTGGAGGCCGAACACAAATTGATAGTAAAAATAGTTAACTGGTTTCTGGAACGCCACGTGCATTCAAAATTTACGATTACAGGTTCGTTCGGGGTGCACAAACAATAGCGTGATCTCGGGCATGTGTGCGCGCGGTGTTAGATGAAGGGTGGCGCAACCCAAATACCTTGGCCGTCAGCTGTCTGGAATGTTAAATATTTGACGGCACACAAAAAGTGATGGGCAAACTAACCAGCGACACTGGTGGTGGCGGTGGTGGCAGCGGCAGCAGCAGCAGCCGCGGCAGACTCTTCCGATTCCACCAGAGTTGCAGCTGCTCGCGTCAACACGTCCAGAGCACTCTCGTTGCAATCCATTTTCGGGAGAAGGAAGTGGCCAGCGATCGAATCTAGAAAAACATTTATAAAACGAAATTTGTTATTTAAAAAAAAAAAAAAACTTTAAACCAGTTAACAAAGAGACGGAAGGGGTTGGGGGGGAGGAAAAGGTTCACTCTTCAATGGGCTAAACTCTAATGAAATTTCTTTGCTGCTCCCTTCTCTATTACTTTCCAAAACGCAAATTCTCTCACGAAATGGAAATCTCCGAAAATTTAATGCCTAGGCGCGGTGACAAATAAACTAAATCTAAAATGTAAAACGCGTCACGTTGTAAATTTCCCTCCTACTTCAAATGATAAAATATTAATTGAGAAAAATCGATTAAATGTAACTAAAATCAGTGTTATAAAGCCCGGATAGCTGTGACACTTTTAATCCAGCAGGTATTTTCAGTGAACGCAAAAATCAAGTTTACAGGCACCTCGTGGGTTTTTTATTTAAAGAAAAATATATAGACAAACGATTGCAGGCATGCCCCTCAATAATCGAGACTCAAATAATTAAAATATAACCAGTGTTTCCCAAACTTTTTGGCTCGTGGAGCACTTTTAGAACCAATTTCAATGGCGAAGCCTTTAAGAGGCTACACATTTTAATGGTGAAGCCCTTAAGAGGCTACAAATGTTAATGGCGGAGACCCATTGTTTGGACACAAGTTAATGGCGTTTTATTATTTATTTTTCAGGAGTGGCCCCCCTGGGAAATGCCCGCAGAGCAGTTTGGGAAACGAAGCCCCAAACAAACGGTGGAAAAAACTATTATCAATTCGCACGATTCACCAAAATACCCGTAAAGTGAGAAATTAAAATTTTATTTTAAAATTTTTATCTAAAAAAAACTGTTTGGGAGTACAAAGTATATTTATTATTTGTTTACTGTTAAATTTCCATTGAGTTGTTAACGACCCCTGATGACCCTATGAATAAAAGCTCGCCAATTTTTGTTAAATTTATTGCTGAAGAGCAAAAACCCAAAGCAGTCTCCGTGTTTACTATCAACGGAGAAAAAACAAAACTTTATAAATAAACTGTCTAGTCACGCAGACCAATGAAAAAAACAAATAGATAACATTCAGCACGATAAAAAAGCATGGCAACATTTTCATTCGACAACAACTGCCGGAATAACCGCCCCGTTTGTCAATGACGTGAACTTGAATTAAATTTCGAATTTTTAAGTCACCGAAATCAATAAATGGTTCAATACCAAAACTGTACAAAAAGAGGGTTAATAAAATTCGGTTTCTCGAAAAATAATGATTCCAAAATAAGCGTGAACCCATTTTCGTGACGCAAGATGCCAATCTGACGGTTTTCTCTACGAATCACGGGTCACAATTCAAAAGTCAAAACAATTTAAGTTATGCCTGCCAGCTTACCAAGCAAGCTACTTCAAAAAATATTAAAAGGGTTTAGATTTAGATTTATTGACTGACTGAATGACAACGGGACTGGGCCATAGGGAGGGAGCCATAATCGTTTTTCTAAACAACCATATCTCATAGAAAATATATAGGTGGACAAATAAAAACTCAGAATTCTCTTCACCAGATGGGTTGTACACGATGTACAACACAAATTAGTCACTTGTGCGGAAACACGACAACTCTCCCGGGAACAGGGAACATATTCGCTACTTACAGTACATTTTCGGAAGAAAAAACCAGTTAATGTGATAATTGACACAATTGGACTTTAACAACAAAGGTGTACTCCATTGAACGCAGGCATAGGCAAATTTGGTGGTTTACTTGCCTGTTCGTTTCTAACAGAGCGCGTCGTAGGCTTACGATGTAAATCTGTCACCCACTTTGATGTCGGGCCCTAGGCCTAAATCCTCGTTTCGAAACGATGTATCCAACAGAGTATCCATGTACGTCGTGTATCACTTGCCCGAAACACGCACTGAACACCACAAAGAAAACGCGACACTAGAAACACTAGGCAAATAAAAGACGCCAATCTAGCCAATAATCCACATGAATTCCTGGAATGTACGGCATGCAACGCCGGGCAACAAACGAGCAACATTCCTTCATACTTCGTTCACATATAAAAGTTGGTCGCAATCGTCAGTGGATCGCGTTAATCCATGCAATAATGTTGTCTTGTCATTGCGCCCAACGGCATTTTTCGGGGAGTAAATATTAAAACGCGCAAAATGGCTGATTGAAATGAAAAATGTGGTGTCAACGGGACCGTCGCACATGTGCCAAATGACGGAACCGGGCGACAATCTTTGCTCATGGAGGTGTATTCTAAAAAACTGTATTTTTACAAATATTAGAAAAACACAGTGTTTCAAAAAAATAATTAAATTTTGAAAGTCGTGCCAAAATTAGAATTTTAATCGCGCAGAAAAGGAGCGCAGAATTAACGGAATTCGGAGTAAACAACTACCACAGCCCATCGCAGTTGACATTTTTCTCGACAGATGGCACTCGCCAAAAACCTTTTGTAATTTGTACGTACTAGGAATTAGGGTGCTACTGATGTCAAGGAGCGTATTGAATTAGAATCAAAATGTTGTTGGGCGAGATTGAAAAGCAAGCTCGTGTATTAACGAGCCCTTTAGCTATGCCAATTTAAGTTTTTCTTTATAACAATTGATTTAAAATCGTCTGCTTCAGCAGTTACGTCATATTCAAAACGGCAAGCGGAAAGTTTAAACGATTTGTAGGCGAAGTGAATTAGGTATTCGCTTCAGCGGAATTAAATCTAGTTATTTAAAAGCGGTGAAGCCCCAAGATGAAGATCCCAGCATCGGTCCCTTACGCATTGACCAAATTTCCCACACGAACATTCTTGCTAACTGTGATTCTTTGGAGTCAACGGTTGGCCGGACAAAGCATGGACAGCTTTGACTTAAAGGAAGGCGAGGCCCAATATGCAGTAATGGTAAGCTGGTAACAACGTTAAATACGAATTACGGTTATTTTGAGACATTGAGCTGCATTAGAGTATCAGAGATTTGAGCTGCATTAGAGTATCAGAGATTTGAGCTGCATTAGAGTATCAGAGATTTGAGTTGCCCGATAAAATACTCACGTACACGTAGTACTAGTATTGGCCTTGTTAGGCTGTACCTTGACCTGTACCTTATCAGGCTGGTAGAGATATGCTTCGTGCTTAGCGTGTTCGTCTACCATACCCGTGATCGCGGTTTCAATTCCCGACCGAGACCTCCGCAATTTATTGGGCACGGGGAATTCGTACACATTTCATGCCTCGAAATGGAAGTAAAGCCGTGAGACTCGTGCCTGTACGTTGTCAGGTACACGTTAAAGATTCATGCCTTGGTCGGAAGCCTAGGTTAAATTATCAGAGGTTTGGGAGAGAATTATTCGTACACATGTCTTTATTCGAAATTGAAAGTAAAACCGTAGCATCCGTGCCTGTATGTTGTCATGTCCACGAAAATATCCCTCCCTAGATCAAAAGCCTAGACTAGGCCAAGTTATCTGGTCGCTCCCTAAGGGTTGAAAATACAGTATCCATAGGACGCATTCGTACTTTTCGAAGACATCAAGTGTGATCAATACAGTGGTACGTGGTTAGGCATCTAAACTAGCCTTAACACGTTGGTGTTACGTACAGTAGCCTAATATTACAAAAGAACAACGTGTAGTGCATTGGATTTATACAGCGGAAGGCGGAGTGGTGCTGTCTCTGACCGACGACACGCCCCTCTTGGCGTTTCGAAGAGCTTCGGCTGCATTATGCAGCTGGAGCTCTTCGAAATTGGCTCTTCGCCATACGCTCCTCCTAGAGTGCTTGTTTATTGTAATCTCGGCACTAATTATTATACGGTTTTTTTTCTTCTATATCCAGGTTAACAAATCAAAGGTGTCCCTGTACGGATCGTGCTGGAAGACGGCCATCGAGCGGCTGCACGTCGATTGTGCCGAGCTTACGGGCGAGCTGCAGAGCCGACTGTCACTTCTCTTCACCAACTGTTTCTTGCAGGAAATAGGCGTCGACACCTACTCCTGTCCAACGCGCGCCGAGATCAGCACGTGCATCGACAAAATGAACCCCAAATGGGTTACGTCTTACGCAACGTGAGTCCATTTAATCCGTTATTTATGCTATTGTGTTATCGACGGGGAAAAAGTTGATGTTTGAACCCCCGTTAAACGTAATATTCGTTCAGTTTTGTGTTCGGAGATTCAATGTTCAAATCCCACAAAAGTTTTAAAGATTGCGACTAGCGCGCCCTTAGGATCGGTTGTTCGTCTTTGCAATCTTGAGTTAGAGCTTTTGCTCGGCGAGCAACTTTTACGATTTTTTCAAGTGTACATGGATGATCAAAGTTGGCAGAATCTTGCTAGTTAAATTTTTTTTTTTGCTCGGATTTCTTGAAAAGTTCGTGAAAGGTGCTCGCCAAGCAAAGATTTGCTAAGGAAATGCTCTAATTGTCGGCCCCCGTGGCTCAGTGGATATGGTCACAGTCTACTAAGCGGGTGGTCCCTGGTTCGATTCCCGGCGCAGGCTTTCTGAACTGATTCGATCCTGTGGTACTGGAATGTGCCCCTCACACATCGCCAGAGCGACACGAGGGGTACAATAACCTAAACGGAATAAAAAAAATAAATAAAAAAATAGAGGCCATTAGCGACCACATGAATGATCCTAAACAATCTCGTTAAGACAGTTCGTTCGTCTTTCGTTTCGGCCTTGTGCTTGGTTCCTGTAAATTGTAAATTGTAAATAAATTGTAAATTGTAACTCGAACCAACAAGACAAAAGAGGGTTACACATACTAGTTTTCAAGGTAAAGCTTGTCTTTGAAGGTGAACTGACAGCATGGTTGCTGAAGATAGTTTCTTTTCAAGCCGATGTTGTCATACCAAGATCACTCTCTATCCAAACTACCGGTATCCAATACATCCAGTTGTATCGTTTGAATGTGACGCGCGGTTCTTGGCCGTTGGCTCAATCGTTTTTGTCAGTCATCCAAAAACGTTGATAATTTTTTATTTCCATTTTACAACGCACCGGGTGTTGAGTGATGGCATCATGCTCTTGGCGTTATATCTAACTGACGGGCCTTTAGTAAGACGACTTGTCTTCATTTCTTCTCGAGAGTTTCTTCATACACATCAGTCAAGAGATGTAAAAAAAAAACTAGGTACCAGCAGTTTTTTGGGACAGGTGGGAGGTTCTCCTAAGCATATGTTGCAGTTCTCACGTTGAAGTTTACGTTTTGTACACATTACGCCACTATGACACGATATGTTCGCTTCTCGGTAACATATGGTGGCTGTTGGATCATAGGGCCCCCACAGTTGTCCTGCGCAGAGGGGATAGCTATTCACGTTGATGTGGTTCGAGCACACCGCCTGGCTTACCTGGTACGTGTTTACTGGCACCGAAATCGAATGGTTCGGGTATGTAAACATTGGAACCAAAATAGTCAACGACTTGACGTTTAGCGAGCAAGTATAAATAGATCTGCTGTTCGTTTGTATAACCTTGCACTAGCGTATGCCACAAAATGTGTTACTTGCACCTAATAAATTTGTGTTCGCATTACGTCGCTGATTTTTTAAACGAATTTTTTCGTTTTCTTCATACTTGACGATTTAGTAAAATGCTATTTTACGATCATAGGCCGCCTCTCGGTAAATTCAAGCTAAATTGACTTTGTTTTGAACTGAGTTGGTTCTGATAAGTCAAACCTCGATTTATTTAAACTAAGAAAATATGTCAAGATAAACGACATTGTCAAAATACTGTATATTTGAGCAAACGTAAAAGGACATTCACCAGCAAAAGACTTATTTGTCTACACAAAATTAATTTACTACTGTACGTAGATTTACGTAACTTTTTAAAATTTGAATATCCACCTTCACTTGAGTCATATGACAAAAGTACATTGATTTTCCATGATCCTGAATACACTAATAAACGTTCAAAAAGTGGCAGTATGCAATTTTATGTTGAAGGCGTCAAAATCATGATTCTTAGCCTGTCATCCGTGTACATTGTTTCCATTGAGTTTGTGAGTACTTTATTCTCCGATTTTATTTTGTCTTGTTAATAAATTTTCGAGTTTCGTCAGATTTTCCCCAATTTTTTTACGCGAGCCCACGAACAAGGGTTAAGACCCACTAGTCAATATTCCGTAGGTGTGCTGGCTTAGTGAGGTTGAGCTTTTCTGCGTGTCTGAACATGAAGAAAGAGCGAGGCGGTGTCAAACCGGAATGACGTTACTCGCTTCGGCCCGGCCTAATCCGCGATGGGAGACATCTCTCTTCCACCGTATTATACCGATACCGTTGTGACTAGCAAATCTTGCATCACGGCAGAGCGTGTTATAAAATTTTCCCTCGCATCATTACGTCAGGAAGGAGGACTTAGTGGAGATGGTTGAGATAGGGCGATGGTAGTTTTTCTCAGTGTGTTATGTAGGAACGGAATGGAAAAGTTCCATTCCTAGGAACTGGTTCGTTTTGTATGGAACTTTGGAACACCTAGGTGCCTTTTCCTAGAAAGGAACGCTTGGAACAGTTTCGTTACTTTTTTTTTTTTTTTGGAACGGTCGTTTGTTTTACTGTATGCGGAACATTTTATCTTTTAAACCGCTTATCTTTTAAATATTAAAAAATAGTTACTTACGCATTGAAATATGAGATGAAAAAATCTCATTTACTAATAGGGATGTTTTCCTACTATTTGTTACTAATAATTGGAATAAACAAAATTTAAGATATTTTAATCCGATCGGAAAGTGATTTTTTGTTTTTAATTTTTATTTTTCATCGAAGGAACGCAAATGGAACGCAGAAGTTCCAGGTTCCTTTAGAAAACAAATTAGGAACTCCAGGTTCCTTTTGAAAACGAACTAGGAACGGTTATGTTCCTTTCAATGTCTGTAGGAACTGAAACGGCAACGGGTTCCTTTTGTAAAAAGGAAAGAACCCAACTCTGATATTTCTTACCCCCTTCTTTCCCTTCACCTCACCCCCCTATACTTAGGGTTAAAAGGAATTTTTGGCGCCCTCGCGGAAAGCTCAACGGACTAAATCGATAAAACCAGCGCTATCTGCTCACGCAGCACGGCTTTTGCTAATCGCCTTCTCCGGTTTGCATGGTTTCGTCGTCGCGTCCTCGTCGTTTCCGTGGCGGTGTGCGTGGACGCAATTATGCGGCACTGAATCACTTTTATGTTCTATGTTTCTATGCTTCGTGGTATTTTTTTTTTCGTCTTTTTCTCTCGTCGCCTTTTTTTCGTTCTTGTTGATTCATGGGTTTCTCGGTTCCCCCTCCGCTTTTCCTGAAGTTCGCTGTTCGTTCTCGACGTTGTTAACGAGCTGCATTGTTGCTATAATGCATGCAGAGAAAATGCGTAATTTTGGTGGCGCGCCTACTTGCAATGTGGTTGGCGCTCGGAGGAAATATGGTTCGAAACTGTTTTCGGCGCTGTTCGGGAATACTCAGTGACAAACTATATTGGCTATTTGCATATTAGGTACATGCCATATTCGTACTGTTATGAATTCTTACTAACGTATTCGTCTCAAAGTCATCCCTCCCCCAACCCATGGCATAGTCTTGACTTCTGACTTAGTTATAAATCTTTACCGTGTACCTGTCAAAGTGCAGGCACGGATTATACTGCTTTGCATCCATTCCGAATGAAGGCGTGTGTACGAATTTTTTTCACCCGTAAAATTCTGGAGATCTCGATCGGGAATTGAAACAGCGATCACGGGCATATAAGGCGAACACGCTGACGACCACCCCATAGGCACCTTTCGTTTGTTGCGTGGGTAGTTTTTTATTCGCGACTTTTAAATTTGTTACGTAAGAGCCGCACAAAGACTAACTGCATATCTATTCTGTACTATTGTACACTGTTGTTTATTTTTTATATTAACATTGTAGCATATGCTCGAACATTTGGGAGCGGTGGCGCGTTCCTGTAATCCCGCTGCTGGGAAGCGGTACTGGCGTCACCCCTGAGCTTCCATTAGGGAGTCCAGAGCTCAGGGGTGGATCCTGCAGTCTGGCTATTTCCAGCTGCCATCCCTCTTCCCTCCCCTTCCCTGCCCCGCGCATATCTCCATAGAGACACGAGGGTGCAGTAATCCTGTAGTGCACTAGGCGCTCGGTGAAATAAAAAAAAAAAATAAATAATAAGTTTTGTATTTTTCAATTGAGTTTAATAGTTTACTAAATGGAAATATTAAAAATGTGACCGAAATTACTAGTTTACAGAAGTACAAATATTTGTAAGGAAATACATATATAAATTAAAAATACAAATATAAATATTTTACTCATAGAACATTTCATTTGTCGACTATGCGGAGATACAGTTTTACAATTCTTGTTAGATAGCAAATGTTCTATGAGGAAAATTTCAATTATGTATCATTTATATTTTTTAATTTACATTTCCTTATGTGAGCTTGCATTAATTTCGTCGTCATTGTTCATTATTTAAATGTCAAAACTAGGTGATGATGGGCAATACCAATTAGTGACTTGACTTTTGTCGCTAATTTAATTTATTAATTAATGTTCAAACTCAAAATGACGAATTTAACATTGGTATTTTCTATTCGTCAAGTGTAAGCATGGAAATAACCCTTAAGTCACTAGGTGACGCGCACTGCAACTTGCATTTGCGGGCTAATTCACGGAAACGTCACCGGCAACCCAGAGTCCATCGACAATATAAAAAATATTGCAGAATATACATTTTCTTTCATCGACCTGGAAGGGGATTCTTGTGTCGCTGTGGGGTCATGACTGTAGCTCGTAAAATATGATCTATACGCTGAAAATACGATCCCATAAAATTTTATGATCATTTTTTTATTTCCTGTCAATTGGGATGTATTGTGGAGTGACGCACGCGCTTTACAAAAATGTGCACACCAAAGTAACATGGATGCATTGAATGCAAGGATCTTTTGCCTTTAATGGACTTTTAACTCGAAATGGTATAACAAGAAGAAAAAATAGATTATGACTCGAACCGGTACATCTTGTCTAAAAATACGAGAAAGTTATTGTAAAATTATATGAGTTACTGTCGAATTTCTTTCGAGTTACTGTCGAAGTTCAAATCTTTTCAAATTGATTATTAAATCAAATCAAAGATGAGTTTTAACCCAATGTGTTTTCCATGAAAATTTTAACTATAAGGTAAATTATTTTGTCTTCGACCAGTGGAGACGGGAAACGGCAACTTCTTGTGATAACAATTTTATTATTATCGTAGAAATCTTATACTCGTATTACAAAATGTCGATGGGATGAATTGTATTGTAATTGTTTGTAAACGAGTGTTAAAAATATATTTACAAGTAGTGTGACTCCTCCTGTGTGGCTCACGCGATTCTCGCGAAAACGGCGGTAAAGGCGGTATTTCACTAGGCGAATAATCGCGGCGAATGCAGCTGAAGCGCGCAAATTGCAGCAAGAGTACAG
>JAUJYS010004691.1:0-11700 GCA_033995665.1 Melogona broelemanni | reverse complement strand
AGCTCAGGGGTGACGCCAGTACCCCAGGCTAACGAATAAACGAAAGCCTGCGCCGGGAATCGAACCCGAGACCGTCGTCTTAGTTGGATGTGGCTATACCCACTGAGCCATCGGTACGTACAAATATACTAATGATATTCGAAATAATATTCAATATTCGAATGAAGCCTGCGAAAATGCTGCCTGTCCTCGGACGTGCTTAAGCGATAGTATTGGGAAAAAAAACCGGCATTGAAAAGTTTGCGAAAGTTGACATAACATATATGATCACGTCACCGTAGCCAATGTTTAAGGATGACGTCACCACATCCATAAAAGGTCGAACACGCAAGCTATATTTTACCACGTGCCTAACCACGTTCCAAAAATGAGGAAAATTACATATTAAAAAAATGGCTACTAGTTGTCTATAATAAGGTTTCGCCAGGGAACAATGACAATTATGAATGAAAGCTATTATTAGCAACCACATGTTAACAAGGGCATGCGAACTTGTATATCAACACACCTTCTAACATGACGAAATTAACGGGGAATAATATTGGAGGAAAACTCGCGTGTATAGTTAGTGGACAATGTAGTGGCTATGACCGGTCGCTTGTACACGTCACCGTTAGTCGTAATGATACATTTTAATACCGGTCTTGTTCTATGCAATTACCCCGTACACGTCACGTCTCTGTCTGGTGAGTCTGGCGGGTGATTCCATCAATTAATTTATGTTTTCTGCTCGGTTCACGATAGGTTGCATATGGTGGTGTGTTTTCCTATGGATTTCTGGGTCCTATTTTCACATTAGAAATTTGCCATTCCTTGGCTTGGCTCTGATGCCCTGTCGAGAACATACTCTACGCAAGCGTGTTCGATTTTGGGTGCGTTGAGACATTGACTAGACTACATTTCTTGATTCTTGTATTCTCGAATGATTTTCGACTATCAACATAATGTCCTCAAGCATTTTAGAGAATTTTTTAATGATTTTTTGCGATTTTTTTCAAAAGGATTTTCAAGATTTTTTTTATTAATTTGTACTCAAGAAGTCGACACAATTTTCTCAAGAATTTTATATGCCGGCGGAGAGGGTACGATCTCATAAGGCCCAATTTGCCCCAATCACCTGCACAATTCAAATATCCTGACAACTCTAAAGCCCAAATTGCGTTTGGACAAGGGTATATAACGTCTTTTTTGTGACCCTCGGCATTTCAATTTTTTCCGCCGTTTATTCCCACCTGAAATTGGCTGCTTCCAAAATACAAAAACTTATTCGTTGATAATTATTATTAGCTCTCCAAGATTCGCGTATATACACTGAAGTAAAATTCACCGTTAATTGAGCATTAAAAAAAATATATTTTTTTAAAGAAGAAATTGTTCTTTTTCGTTGATGGTATTTGGCGGGAAGATTTGTAGAACACAGTTAAACCGGGGTATTTTTAGACTTCGTTTTTGGCTAGTCTATACAGCGTACCTACAGGGGTTGAACAAAATAACGGCAACAGCTCTATAAGGCAAAGAAATAAGATCTGTTTCCATTATTTTGTCCAACCCCGAACCGCGCGCGCAACTCACATTAACCCCAACGACAACACGGCAAACACGCCGAACAACGTTCGTACAAATAAATGGGAGGGTGGTTGGCATAATAAAAATGAGAGCGGAATGGGAAAAAAAAAATAACCATCCACTGACGTCGAAAGAATTATTCAAATTTCCGCCGGCAAGCCAACCCAACATCAATTCTCCATCCGTCCGTCAATCTCATTATGTCAAGACCGCCTCTCCCGACTCCGCCCCCGGTTTCCTGCGTTCTCTGTTCCGTTAAACCTCATCACGCGGTCGCGTTTACCATTTCGAAACTCCTAGCATTAGCGAGACGTACTGGGGGTCTCGGTCTTGAAACGCGCGAAGCACGTGCAGCGCGCGCGAGACGGAAAATTTGGCGCGAGCAAACGAAACTCCGCCCTTTTGGTCCCCGCATCCCTTAACGGTTGTCATGGAAACCGTTCTTGCGTCTGTCTTTGCAGCTTCAGTGGCGGCATCTAGTGGCGTATTTGACAATGATTTCGTGGTTGGAAAAATTTCTACCAATGCTGAACAACTTGCGCCATCTAGTGGCCGTCGAACGCAACATAAATTCGATTTCTTTTATTTCGTTGTTTATTGTCATTGCAATATTGTGTCGTAAGTGTTAAATACTGCATCAGAAAACATTTTTTTTTAATTATCCTAAATTACCTATGGCCTCACATTACTTTGAATAAATTTTTGTTTCATATCGATAGGGTTCTTTGCCACTCATGTTTCTCTTTCCCGGAACTTCAACTTTTGTTGTGACAAGAAACTTTTAAATATGACCTGCATCACTTATACAAGTTGCCTTTCATTACCATAATCAAGTGGCAATTATGCACGAACATCACGAATCGATAACATCCGGTCTATCGTACCCGAATAACTTCTATTCTCTCAACAATGCTCATTAATATTCATCGTGTTCGATCTTCGTGTGCAGGTGGCTCGGGTAAGGTGGGAGGGGGGGTGGGGTCAATTGGTGGATCAAAAATTAGCCCGACATATAATTAGCAACAATTAAAGAGGAAACAGCAGCTGTCCCCCCTAATGACTAGTTTCCTTGCATGCAGGGACCTCGCGTTACAACTTATGTCTGACTTCATTGTTTATTCTCACGCAATAAGTCTGCCAAAACAAAAACAAAATTTGTACACTCTAGTATACAATAATAATTGCGAAATACATATAGGTTATTAAATAAAAGATGACGTTCAAATTTGTAATAACGAATAGTCAAAGCTTTGAAAAAAATGCATCTTTGCCAATGTTTGCAAATAACAAAAATACCTGTAATTATAAATATTGATTTTCTATATTTGTTCGATATATAATTATAATTGTTATTTTATAAATGTTCGATTCCCGGCGCAGGCTCTCGTTTATTCGATCCTGTGGTACTGACGTCACCCCTGAGCTTCCATTAGGGAGTCCAGAGCTTAGGCGTGGATCCTGCAGCCTGGCTATTCCAGCTGCCAATCCCCTTCCCTTCCCCTCACATATTTCCATAGAGACACGATGTCTAGTGCTAGACACTACGGTGATTTAAAAAAATAATAATAAAAAAATAAATAAAATATATATCCAAACCTAATCTTAAAAATAATGTAAAATGATTCATACACATGTATATCGATAAAATCGTTTTTTAAAATGGTCAAGAAAATCAAATTTTCCCTAATCTTTTAAAATTCAAGGAATCCTAGCATAACGCTTGAATCAACCCAAAAAAAATTGCTGTTTATTGTTGACAAAATCCAAACATAACCAGCTTTTAGCATATAACAAAGTATAAATTCTGGCTTTGGATTTTAAATTTCCATTTATTATTTCGTATATTCTACTTGATTTGCGAGTGAATGGCTTTGGTGTCATATTCAAAGTCACGACCACGTTTATATACGCTTTTAATTAGAAAAAAAAAATCATTCATACTGTAATATTTCTGCCAAATTTCATAACAATCCGGTTATTTTTAGCTGAGTTATAGAGCTACGACGAGAGGGGTTCGCATACTTATGACTCAAGGTTGCAGTAACTCTGATGGGATTGCGCTAAACGACGCTAGTTTGGGATAGGCTAAAAAAATATTAGGTTAAAAGGGTTAGTTAACAGGGTCATTAGGGAATGCCCTTGTGGTTGGAAGCGGCGGTGTCTCGCTACTTCGGCGTTGTAGGGGCCCCCGCCTGGGGATATTAAAAAAAAGCTATTACGCTATCACTTTCATTAGCATTGACAGTCTCGCATATTAAAGGCACGGGGTACTGGGGGTTGGACAAAATAAATTGTAACATAAACATATCTGTTTCTGCACAGAGCTGCTTCCATTATTTTGTCCAACCATTGTATTCCAACCATTCTGCAGAAAATTAATAATTAATATTAAAAATTTTAAATATTTTAAAGAACATCAATTTAAAAAGGCAAAATGTAGGCATCATTTGTACCAATATTTTTTTAATCGGGTAATCTTTGACAGTAACTAAAAAAAATAAAAATATTATGGACTTTTGCGCCTCTCGGTATAATATTTAACAAACATCGGCTACCGCGCTAGGAGAAAAACTAGCGATTTTTTCCGCCACCTTACGATATAAAATTAGGCAAAACGAAGTCATTTTCGTGACAGACGGCGACATTTCACAAACCAGTTGATTTTAACGCGTCCTTGGTGCACGTTACACATCAACCTGTGGATATTTTTGCACGGGCCAAAATAATAACCATCACCACTAACAACCTGAAGCTTCGTATACACCGTCACGGCCACACCCTCTTTTGTGTCCAACATGATTTACGAACGCGCCCCAACCCCAGATTCTCGCTAAAATGAGGTCAAACTGGAATAGCACACAGAAGTGGTTTGGTCGGATCGATATATGCTTGTGTCGAATCGCCAAATTACGTGGAACCACGCGAGAACCGAGTGTGAGGTACATGGTGGTGTAGTGGCTTGCGTGGTCGAACTAATTCTCCTGCGATCGCAGGTTCGATTCCCGACTAAATGACCGCTTCTTTTTTTTTTGGTTTTTTTGTTTGTTTTGTTATTTGTTTGTTACAGTACATTCTGCACCCCTCTAATCCCCTCGTACGAGCATTGTTTTAGGGACTCATTTGCACCTGTGCCTTGTGATCGAATTACGAAAGTTCAGTATGGTCGTCGTAGTTATGTGGTAGAGTTATTCGATCCCGAGGCACTAGTGAGACAATCACCATTGCTCAAACGATGAGAGGGGTACAGAATCTCCTGTTGCGATATTCACTTCAGAGATGACGATCATTGTATATTTAATAAAAAAATAAAAATAAAAAACCTTAGCCGGGAATTGAACACGGGAACCGCCGAACCGCAGCCGGTGTATACTCGCAAACAATAGTTGACCAGACTACTGTACGTTCGTCATTACAATATATACCCGCAAGCAGTCACTTTGTGGTGCCGGCAGGAGATTTATTTACAGCGGGCATTATTTTCAGTGCTGTTCAGGACCATGTTCCCCAATTGGCAAAATTCCTAGATGGCGTTTTCTACACAACCCGCTGGCGCGTAAGCTTCCGCCATATCGAACAGGGAAAAAACCAAAAAAACGCTAAAAATAATTTTCCAGCCAAAAAAAAAAAAGAAATAAAAAATAGAGTGTGTACGGAAGAGGAAAAAGTACGCGAAAATGGCGGTGGTCGGCGTCGGCAGATGGCGCCAATTTGGACGGCAGCCAGAAACGATTCTTCGCGTGACGGACGACGCACCACGGGGCGCGGCCCCATCACCCACAACGTACACACGCTATAACCTCATCGAAATGTCAAAGCAAGCTCTACTCAACAGTGAGCTTGACGTTGTTCATATTTTGTTTTCAACCTGTTAATGGGGAAATGCGTAGGGTTTTTTTCAAATGGGAAAAATGCATATTTATCTTTCTTCAAATTATGAAATTCTCTTCAGAGTATTGAATATCAGTACAGGAGATTCTGTACCCCTCGTGTTGCTTAGGCAATGTGTGAGAGGCACATTTTCACCAGCACACTTGATAACTCTTTAAACGAGGCCCCGAGCAGGGAATCGAACTCGGGCCCGCCGCACCGCAGCCAGTAGTAGCAATACTGAGTGGACTAGTGGAGTACTTACACTGCACCAATATAAACAGTGTTAGGTTTGTTCCTTTTTTTAAAAGGAACTGGTTCCAATTTACGTTCCATTTCCATTGTTTTTCCAGTTTTTCGATAAATAAAAGGAAACTATTCGCATTCCTAAGTTATTAAAAAAATGGAACAAATTCCTAGGAACTGAACTGTTCTGTTCCGTTCCTGCCTAACACTGAATATAAAAAGAGCAAGTCTAGTATCCAGAGCACGCTCTAGCTAAATGCGTTTCAACAGGGGTATTAATCTAGGCCTATCCGTCGTCGCCTATGTCGTGCCCCGACGGGATTAGCCGAAACCCGAACAGAGTGTTAACGGGAGTGTAGCACGAAAAGATCAGGGGGGTGGAGAGGTTGGGGTTGGGGGAAAAAGTTAGGGGTAGCATACGAAACAGCCTCATTTGGATGCCACTCTAATAGAATGAACAAATAGACCTATGGTAGCACAGACCACTGGTGGTGGTGGTGGTACAACTTTACTTGGTTCGGTCAATGAATGACCGATGGTCAATAGTGACCGTTAGGATGATGATGGTATTGCCCTCATGAAGTTTTGGCAGTGTTGGTAGGAACGGATAGTTATACGAAATCCCCTATGCTCAGGCTTTGAGACGGAAATGCAAGTGAACCTCCTTCAACAAACGACTTTAAAAAAATGCAAATTTCGTCTAAAAGTTCTAATAAAAATTAATTTCATCTAAAAAGTCTAACTAAAGTTCGGCATTAAATTATTAACATTAACATAATTTCAACTCCTTACTTCTACTATGTATTTGTATTATTACTAATCCGACCCGGGAATCGAAACCGGAACCGCCGCACTACAGTCGGTTGCAATACCGACTGGGCTGCAACGAGTCGTAAACTCTTCACAAACACAAGATAATATATTTTCTCTAATTAAAATAATAATATATTATCTTTAAGATTTCGCAAGGTCTCAAAACCTGGTGCTTCATTTTATTGAAAAATTCGATTTTTATGTATACATGTATGCGGATACATGTATGCGTATACATGTATCTGTAAATCTGGGCAGACGATTTAAAAAATTAAGCGTAATGCCTCTTGAAAGCGAATAAGAGCCGTACCTAGCATGAAAAAGCCCATAAAAATTCGTTCGTTCCCAAGAAACACTAGAATTTGCTCCTTTCGAGAACTAATTACAAATTGAAGACGATATGTTTGGCAGTCTGGGATAGAAAAATTTAAACATCGACTTCTACTTCCTAGGGCGTAGAAGTCGTAATTCTAATCGTCGAAGTTCTAATGAAAAATGACTGTCTCAGAACATCGACGGGTTAGGATATCTTAAGTTCAAAACGATAAGGAGAAAAACCTCTCGCTTTTGTGCACGCACCGCAGTTTAACCACCACTGGTCCATCCAAATCCAGCTCGATAACTTTCCCACTATCTCGAAACGCAATCCTGTCCGACGACAGAAAAACTGACAGGGCATCAAAATAAACAAGTTTTTGACAAAATCGTTGTCCGTTGCAAGCACGCACAGCAACAACATAGTATGTGTGTCACAAATTTTTGGCACTCGAAAGCCTCATAAATAAATAAGCTGGTTCGGAGGATTCGCACGCCGTTGAAACTGTTTCGTTCTGGAATGTGACTTCGTTCGCTCGCTTTCACCTTGTTAAACCGCTCTTAAAACGTGTCTTGAAGAGTGGCCACAATGTCTGCAAGTGTTCACAAACTTTGTCACGCCTCTTCAACATTTTAGCAGATTCAAGCAGGGACAAAATCCCTACTTAAGTATCAAACCAAAGCAATCAAGATCGATAATGATTGCACGCTCAATCATGATTAAATGCACCCTGAATCATGCTTGCTCGATGAATAAAGTCTTAACTACACGATCATTCACGATTTCATGATCAAAATTTTAAGTATTATACTTGTACATCCGCGGGATAGGCATAGGCTGAGCTTGCCTTACGTCACAAACCCCTAGCATGTGTTTAAATTAAAGTTAATTTTATCGTTTTATCACTCCAATTAAAATACGTGCCAGGAACGCAACGTGCAAGCAAATTGTCTAATAAAATTGAGTCTAGTCGCTGCGAAATTGTTCATTCTCCTACCAACACTGAGACGCTGTTAAAAGTCAGTGTTGGGTTCGTTCCTTTTGAAAAGGAATCGGTTACAGTTTCCGTTCCTCCCATGATAAAAATAACCAGTTCCCAATACAGTTCATTTTTAAAAGGATCCTGGAACTTTTCCGTTCCTTCGACTGAAAAAGAAACATTTGCGGGAACTAAAATTCAGGACAAATACATGTTTGCGGGCACAAACTTGCGAGCGCAAAATAAACAAATAAACAACGGAATAAACTAGAAGCTTTCAACAGATCAAAATCTTCATCAATTTCTTTTTGATGCTGCAAAATTGTTTGGCACACATTGGAAAGTTGTACTCATAGAAAATGGAAGGTTATGACAAAATAAACAAAAAAAAAGCAAAGGAACTATACTTACAGAAAAGGAACCCCTGTTCCAGTTCCTCAAAAAAAAAAAGAACTAGTTCCCGTTGCAGTTTCTTAAAACTTACATGGAACTTAAGCGTTTCTAAGTTTCTCAAAAATGGAACCATTTTTTTGTTCCGTTTCTACCCAACACTGTTGAAAGTTTGTAATCCCTGTCTTGTTTGTAAGACAACGGTTTGGTAACGCGAAACAGCTATTACCCCTTTTTTGGCCCGTACGTGTGTGTGTATATAACTCAACCGCTAATTCGATGATCTCAGGCTGGCGCTGTCGTAAAAGCCAACAGACAATGCTCTCTCCCTCTCAAATCTAGCGCGAATCCGCCTTTGCTTGTTGGTGCGTAATGATACACAAGGAACAAGCAGGGGTGACCAAATTGTGGTCCGCTTTTCAACGAATTTAGATGTTGATGGGGTAATTGCCGCGCCGTAGCACAATGGCACTATTTGGGAATATATGGGATTGTAGTGTTTTGTTAAGGAGGCTTACCAGCCCCCCCCCCCTCTCCCAGGAGACGAACTGGTCATTTGGTATTTGGCCTAGTCTAGGCTTCTGACCTAAGTAGAGGATCTTCAACGTGTACCTGAAAACGTACAGGCGTGGCTATCACGGCTTTACTTCCATTCCGATGGAAGGTACGATTTTTTCTCGCCATTATAAATTCGGGAGGAATCGGCTGGGATCCGAAACGCGATCACGGGCACAGAAGGCGAGAACGCTCCCCCAATACTCCACCGAGACCTCGTTAATTCGTTAATTGCTGTTCCCCTTGATATACGGCTGACACGCATAGCCGTTGAGCTTTTGGTGATTGCCTGTCTACAAGGGGCAGCATATATTCCCGCTTGTTCGCGTTTCAGATAATTTTTCTAAAACAATCGACACAAAACGATGTCAAATGCCAATCTAATAGATTGGGATTTACATAAAATTTGAAACAAAGTTCACTACGAAACCTAGCAATTTAAAAAAACAATTTCGAAAAGTGACCTCTGAAGTGACATCAGGCGTTGGTTCAATTTCGCAAACGTTTTCAACAGTAATGGGGAAGAAACGATCCGAAAACGGAACGTTACTTTCATTTTTGTATAACGGAAGTAACGGTTTAGTTCCTTTCATTTTTTCACTAACTGTAATTGTAACGTCCTCCTCTTGTTGATAAGTAACGAAGATCGTCCCAGTTACTTTTAGAAAGTAACTTACTCAACTCTGGTTCTCACTTACATTCGGTGTCTCAAGTCTTAGTCAAGTCAAAACAAGCTTAGAGGTGTAGAACAACGCTAGACGAATTATTCCCAGATGGCGCGCGAGCCTTAAGCCCATCTACACCAGCATTAACAACAAAGTGGGGAAATGGGTTCTCGCAACGTGACCTATTATCGGAGAATGTTATCCGTTCATTACGGGTGGGGCGCGTCGGCAAATTGGTTGCACCGAGTTCGCCGTATTACACGGCGTATAAAGTACATAGCCAGCGGTCATGTTCTGGTATCCACATTTCCCGCATATGACCGAACAATTCTTAAATTGAAGAAGAAAAGGTGCAAAGTCTTTCATTTCGAATTCAATTACTTCTGAAATTAAATTATTTCTTCTAATTAAATTATCTCTCAAAATCCAATTATATCTTCCAATTCCCAAAAAGAACATTGCCGGGTTCAGGCAAGTCAACTTTGCAGGGAACTGCAAAAAAGGACAGTAAGTGTAGAGTACAGTTGTGCTGTCTTTCGGTGCTAATGACGCTTTTCAAATCGAAAACAGGTTTGTCACAATAATTGTTGGAACAGTTTCCAAAAATTGTGGACGCACCTCGACGTCAAAATTAATCAACTGAAGTAATAAAATTATTATTTACTTTCTATAGATATAGATAGCAAGGTGTATGAAAGAATTTCTCACCCCCCCCCCCCAAAAAAAAAACAATTATGAGGTCTCGGTTGGGAATTGAACACGCGATCATGGGCATTAAAGTCGAATAACGGTAAGCCAATCGCTGAGCCACAAGGACTTCTGTGTCTGCATGTTCATGCACCACGAGGGGTACAGTATCTCCTCTAGTAAATAGAAATAAATATATAGACATAAACGATTGCAGGCATGTCCCATAACAATCGAAAAATATAAAACATAATTTGTCCAATTATATAAATACATAACTGACCCCAAGCATGGGCCTCAACAGTAAATAGTGTCAAAATTGAATTGCTAAATCGTCGTATTTGGTCGTAACATACATTTTTTATGACACAACCGATCACAAGCATGAACCTTGACATCGATTGTGCCAGCTCTGGGCGCACCACGGTAGGTTGGCTAGACCCAACAAATAACGTAAAATTAACGTAGAATTAATTATTACTGGCAATGCTTGTGGTTGGTTCTGTCTTTAAATTTTCCAAGCTATCTCCTGTAGTGTTACTCACTACGGTAATTTTGAAGAAACCTTACTGTAAACCTGTAACCTTGGAAGCGCTTATAACAAGAAACAAAAGTTGGAAAGAAATTCTCAGGATTTAATGCGTTTTAAAAGCCATCGGGCGAAACGCACCATAACTGCGGAAAAGTTTGCGATATTGGCGAAATTGAATTTGTTCTTGCATTAAACAATGCCTCGGAGGATTTCCCTTGTTCAATCTACACCGGGAGTCATAAGTATGAGAACCCCTCTCGCCGTAGCTCCATAACTCAGCTAAAAATGACAGAATTGTTATAGAATTTGGCACAAATATATTACAGTACGAATGACTTTTTAAACTTTTTTAATTAATTAAAATCTCCCGCTACAAATTTTGCCTTTTACAGGTGGCGCTGCGTTAGAGCAACTGGCGTGCACGGCATCGTCCGTTCTCTGCTTTACACAATGGCGTTCACGGAGGAAGATAAAAGGTTCGCCTATATTTTCTCTATATGTATGGCAAATTTCATCACAATCCGGTCATTTTTAGCTGATTTACGGAGCTACGGGGTAGTGGGTGTGGGGAGGGTTCGCAAACTTAAGAATCATGGTGTATAAGTGAAAACATTAGCTATGCAACGCCGAACCAGAAAGCGGGGAAGTAAATTTGTTTAAAGAGCGTTTTTAAACCTGATCGCTCAAGCTCATCTCAACCAAAGATGGAAATGTCCCGGGTGAAAACGCTACCATCGAAACACCGGCATAATTGGGGAAAAATCGATATTGTATTTGGTTTTTCGATTTACAAAAGTGCCGCTAAACACTAAAAAAAGTGAATGCTTAAGATTACCGTGTTGGGTAGGAACGGCAAAAGAACGTATCGTTCCAAGGAAATTCGTTCCTTTTTTCGTCCCTCGTTCCTAGTTAGAGAATCTGTATATGTGGTTAATTAAAACCGATGTGCAGATAGATAGATAGATAGTTTAATTATTAACACAATGTCGTATAATGCAAAGCCCTATTATCTATATAAATAAAATCGAGTTCCCTACCTTTGTCATGCCTAACCTTGTCATAAAAGGTTTTCTGTACATCTCAT
>JAUJYS010004690.1:0-11701 GCA_033995665.1 Melogona broelemanni | reverse complement strand
CCTGTAAAATCCGGTCTTTCGCGAACCGCTCTTCGCTTCGCTCGCGCGCTCCCTGTCCGCTCCGTTGTGCCCGTAAAGTGAACATCAGCCCTTCGTTCTAACAAAACAACGCCTTTTTTATTAACGTGAAAAGGGTAAAAAATCAGTACAGTCTTCACGTCATCACTCTGCAAAAAAAGTTTGCAGGGGAAATCAGCCTTCAAATCCGATGTAACTAAAGGTAAATTAAGTTACAATATTTGCATACATTTCTACATGATTATATTGTATTACTACAACTTTGTAACTGATGTTATGAAACAACGAACTATAAATATAGGCACTGTAATATAGAAGCAAGGCAAGACACTGACATAAAATTGTTCAAAACGATTTTGTAGACTGGTAATCAGCAGAAAATCGATAAATATGTAGAATAACCACTTCTGTCTTTGTTAAGAATGCCCAAAACAACATATAATTGGATAACCAGCTTCTAAAGAAGTGGGTCTCATTTAGTTGATAAGTGATGACTTTCCGTTTCCAGAAAAGCTTTGCTGCTCGTGTTCAAGTTCCACAATCCACTATTTGTTAGTTATAAACGGGGCGCCATCCATTAGGCTATATATTTTCCGTAACCAAAAATTGTTTTTTTTTTTAAGTTCACAGTGGGCAATACTAAAAAAATTTATATGGGCAACAAAAGAGTGCGCAGCGCCCGTACATTAACCAAAATCAAAAACGCGTATATAAGGTACCGTAAATAGAAAGCTTGGAATTACGAAACAACGCGTTGCGGATTCCCCAAAGTCCAGAATGGATACTCAGAGTCCAGAATAGGTATCATAAGTCCACAAAAGACACCTCTAGTCCAGAATAGACACCCCGAGTCAGACACGTTCAACTACATGTATTTTCGCACACATGAACGCGATTTTTTTGGTTTGTGTGCGCGCAGCGAGCCTACGGCGGTCGTCGAAATATTCATTAAATACGATCGGCTTTTGGGCTCATCAGTTAATATGACGATTTTGTAGCCCCGAGACATCAATGTTGCCATTAAATGAGCGAGCTAACAAATAGTGGGAGACCTATCTCCTGATATACTGTACTGCTAAATCGAACCATTTATTTTTTTGCACTAAGCAAGATTACAACTTCTTAAAGGCAGTCGAGCAATCGAACAGTGAAGCGATTGCAGGGTTTAGTCAAAATTATTTTTCCTTTCAAAAATACTAATATATGATATAGAACGTCTAAATTCAAATAAATAATGAAAAAATAAAAATGGTGAGTTGATTACGGGATCGACTAATCGAAAACCAAACATAGTGGCTAAATCAATTTTAGAAATAATAAATCACGTCTGAAGAGTATGGAAATAGGCAAGATACGACAAAAGAAATACACCGTTATTTTTGTTTTTCAAACAATGACATCTTGCCCTTGGTCGCAGGAACCATGCTATTCGCATATTTTTTTCTTATTATATTTCCGCTCTAGAATCGATTGAAAATGCAGAAACGGAAATTGTGCCATTAAGAGCCAACAGAACTATTTCTTTGGGAAATTCAGAACAGCTTCTCAATAAGCAAATCCCTCGCTACGCTCGCGCCTGTACGAGTGTACTCGTGTGTGAAAATGTCCCTGATTGAAAGCCACGAAAGTAACGCCCCGTTTCTTTCATTTTTGAGTAACTTTGTAACGGTTTAGTTACTTTCATTTTTTTTTTATCGAATTGTTCAAAACAACGCTTTTTGCCCCTCACCTCGCCAACGAAGATATATTTATGTGAGTAGTGGTACAACTGTAAAGTCTTCCTCTTGTTGATAAGTAACGAGGATCATCTCGGTGTACGACCCGTCTAGCCCAGTAGGTGTTGCAACTGACGGTCCCGGGTTCGATTCCCGCAGGCTCTCGTTTATTCGATCCTGGGGTACTGGTGAAAATGTATCCCTCCATAGATGTTCTTTCGAGGCGATTAGTGGGACACACAATCTCTCGATGTGATATCCACTTCAGTGAATTAAAAAAAATAAAAAAATAAATAAATAACTTTTCAAAAGTAACTGCTAATCTGTCAATGCCAAAACGCATGCCCAGCTCAAGTACGCTCGAGCCTATGCTTGACCATCTCGACTGAGGTATTACATTATCAGTTGTGTTATGATTCCATCGCGCCCATCCCCGGAAAACAACTGTCTCTGTGCCATCAAATGGCGATTCCACCTCGCGTCTCTCCTCTGACACGTTTAATTATATATCCGATGGTGCGGCTTATCAGTTGGGCACTGGCATTACCAACGCCCTCCCCCACCTCCCCTTCCCCATCATACACGGGTTGATAGAGCTAACTGTACCCGCCAAAAGTTGACGTTGATCGATCCGCTGTTTATGATGAAGACATATTGGGGCAGCGAGAAGCCCTCACGTTTTGTATATTACTGAGGCTCCAAACATATACACAGTGAAATATAAATATGCGAACCCCCTCGCCGTAGCTTCATAACTCAGATAAAAAAACAGATTGTCATTAAATTTGGCACAAATATAGAGTAAATATATACGAACCTTTGATCCATTTAAGTTGATGTTCAAATGTCCACCGGAAGCAGCAAGGCAAGCACGTAGACGGGATCGCCATTTCCGCACTTACACATCAATGCTCGCAATTAATGCAGTACGCGCCAGTTCTCTAGCGCAGCGCCACCTCTAAAATGCAAAATTCGTAGCGGGAAATTTGAATTTAACACACTTTAAAAGTCATTTATACTGTAATATATTTGTGCCAAACTTCATAACAATCCGGTCATTTTTAGCTGAGTTATGAGGCTACGCCGAAGGAGTTCGCAAACTTATGAATCGCGGTATGGACTAGTCAATATACTGCGTGATTGGTGTGAGGGACACGTAAAATAATTCGCGGCTGGGCACGTATCATTGTTCAGTATCCGCGCATGCGCATTTAACACGTGCACTGTATAGGCGTATCACGAGCGCAGAAAGGGCATTAGAAAAATGAAAAGGCGTTAATGGAGGAATGGATGTGGCGTTATCTATTAAACACGATTAGCATTAAACCCATACCGGGCATGAAATGTGCAGTGTCGGTTAGGAACGGAACGGAAAAGTTCTGTTCCTATAAACTGGTTCCTATTTTGAGGAACTTAGGAACGCCTAGCTTTCTTTTAAATTCTGTAGAAACTAGAACGGGAACTAGTTCCTTTTTTTAGGAACTGGAACGGTGGTTCATTTTGAGTGTTAAGAGTTCCTTTTGCCACAATTTTCAATTTTCTGAGAGTACGATTTTCCGTCATGTCATGGAATTACCGATTTTAATTGAAGGAACTGAAAAGAAATGGGTAAGTTCCAGGTTCATTTTTGAAAGGAATTAGGGTTAGACTTCCCAATTTTTTTTATAAATTTCATCATCTTTATCCCGGGCGAAGCCGACCCTTTTTCTAGTATCCTATATATTTCAATAATAATATAGAGTTTCTGCTATTTTGTGTGCACAAAATCTCGTGCGCACAAAATCCTGAATGCGCTGTTCAACGCCTTTGTGACGCAAAGGTCACACTGTGACGTCATGATAGTAGCCATATTCGAATGAAGCCTGCGAAAGTGCTGCTTGCCCTCGGACAGGCTTAAACACCAGAATATCTAATAATATCAATATTTTCGCTTTACATAGAGATCAAAGGTGATTGAAGTATAAAATGCGATCGCTGTCGACATGGCATGTAACTCGTGAGCTCCGTCGAATAGAAAGGATACGGCCGTATTTTTTTCTTTGTCGAAGACATGGGCCGTACGGTCTTTGTTTGCGTTGGCTTCTTGGAAACGATTTATCATAATATAGGGGATGAAACGCTGGTATCGATTCCTTGAGGTCGAGGGGAAAAGGCAACATCGGGTTGCGTCGCGGATTTGGGATTTAGCGAGAAAACGGAATTTATGGTCGTGCCCCGATCGTAATATTCCAAACCAGCGCCATTTTTCAGGGAAGCTATTGTCGACTTTTGGTTACGTGTCAAAATGTTTTATATTTACTATGGAGTGCGATTTTTTTAAATGACAATCGCGCCCCGATCGTATTCTAAACCGGTACCATTTTTTTGAGTACTTTTAGTTACTTGTCAATGATGAATTCTACTTGTCTTTGGTTATTTGTCAATGTTTGGTTTCAAACCCAAAAAAAAATACAGAAAAAAATACAACAAAATGTAAGGATAATTTAACAAAATACAAAAAAAAACAAACGGCACACTGTCTATACTTAGAATTGTAATACTATATACCGGTACTATATTATCACTACTATTTGTTAAATATTATATAGGCAATATTCTATATATTTTCTCATCAAGATGATCAAGATGAACGATCAAGATGATCTCTTAATACTCGTTTATTCGATTTTGAGATAACGATAAAAATTAACCGGCCGAAACATAACTCTGCACAATGAATGTATAAGAGTATGGA
Source organism: Melogona broelemanni (assembly GCA_033995665.1). Taxonomy (NCBI): domain Eukaryota; kingdom Metazoa; phylum Arthropoda; class Diplopoda; order Chordeumatida; family Chordeumatidae; genus Melogona; species Melogona broelemanni. The sequence continues at coordinate 7,234 of JAUJYS010004690.1, read as the reverse complement.
TATACAATCCCCTGTAGGCCATTTCACATTTAAAAAACCACTCAAGATAAATAGAAAAAATGCAACATAGCTGTACTAGAACAATTAGCACAAATGTTGCGCAATTTCGCTGTATGGAATTTAAAAAAACATGTTCGTCTTCTTTGAGAAGGATAAATTGATCCCCGACAAAAGACGGCAAAGAGAAAAAAAAACAAAAAAAAAACAATTGCTTAAGATTCGAAAGAAATGTTTGGGGCGGTCTCTCTTTGATGAACTTTTCTTTCCATTTCTATCTTCTACCCTAGTTAAGCACTACACTAGATTTTTCCCCATGCTATTAAACTTAAAAAGAGGGAATGCCTGTCACTGTAGGACATTTATTGGCCGCATAAATACTATTTAAGGTTAACCATATTCGTAAAGCTGCCATTCCTTGCGGAAAGACGCAGCAATTTAATCAAAAACTCTACAAGAAGCGGAGAAAAAAGAGAGGAAGATAGAAAACGCTTCATTGTAGGCTTATCGCGTGGTGACTGGTGGCGCCATCTATCGGCAGACGCGTACACCTTTGGACGATGACTAATAAATTCCTAGATAAAAAAATCCGAAAAGGTGGCCACTAGTTGGCGCGCATTGCATCAACAGTCATATATAGGGAGCTAAAGATCGTAAAGTCCGAGCACGATTTTGACGGGCAAAATTACCATTGGTTTCTTTAAGTGATAAGACACTTAAAAAAAAATCATTTTACTGCTCTTGTTTGACTAGCAACAATAAAAAAATTGCTCCAATTAAAGGAATAACAGATTTCTATTTTTTTTACAAAAATATTTATTTATCGACTAAATTTAAACACTAAATTCCTAACGTTCGCTCGGACTTTTTTTTAAGCGAGACTGCCAACGTAATGCGCGCCATCTAGTGGTCACTTTTTTCACAATGTGCCCTGACGTTTTTTCCAGAAAATTGTCTAGGAATAAATTCGGTCTTTGGGTTTCTGTTACAGAGACAACAATTTTTCATTTAAGGATATCGACGAATAGATGGCGTTGTGATATTCAGAGTCAGCCATTTAGAATTTATCAGGGCGTGGTTTTACAATAGGCTCAGAGTAGAAGGCGCTACCTGCTGCTGTATATTTTTACAATCACGTTGGTGTTGGTCAGCTGGCGCCACCCAGGGAGAAAAAAGTCCCCACTTGTCGAAAGTTCTGAAGAAAGGGCGATAACATTTTTCGAGGTCATTTGCTATAAAATGATGCCATCAAGGCAGATAAAAACCATATCGTGTGCTACAGATATGTCGTGTTCTTTGCAAGGTCTATTTTTTTGTGGGGAGCAGCTAGCCTGCTGCAACGACAATGTCATTTTGACGTTTCTACTTTTTAAAAATACCTAGTCTAAACTACACGAGCATCTTAAATGCAAGCAATCAAAGGTTAGCATTTATGCATTTTAGAATTAATTGAAATTCAATTGATTGCATAAAATATATTTATGAATTAGTCAAATAAAGTCCGATAGTATGAGACTTTTAATCCGTTGGTTACGAAAGACTTCAGAATTACTTGGAGGTTTTAAAATTACTTCACCTTAGACGATGGATTTACACAGTGAGATCGGTGATAACGTGTAACTGACAACGTACAGCCATGAGTCTCACGGCTCTACTTCAATTCCGAAGGAAGGTACAACATTTTATCGCATTTAGAAATTCAGGGGGTATCGATTGGAATCCGAAACGCGATCACGGGCATAGTAGGCGAGCACGCTCACCACTACACCACCGACACCTCCTAGATGACGAAGATCGTCAAATGTAAACCCCTGCTTTTAGAAACCGATCGACCACATCACAAATAAACCCGGCTTAAGTTGAACTCTCCACTAATACGTTCTGGCACTGACAAAAGACACAAAACGTTTGCCCCCACCAACAAATGGAAGTAACAGACGCAATATCTTTTGGAGTGCAATCACTTCAAGGGCATCTTCATCGAACTTATTTTCTCTAATTCAACTTTTTTTTCCGTTTTAAGAAAACGATCGAGGTAGTTTAAGAAGTCTATTCGAAGATGGAGACCCAATTAGAGGCATTGTACCTACTGATAAACCGGTAAGTTTTCAAAGAGGTACAAGGAAAAAATCGATTTTAGATTTACTTGGCAATGTATTGATTCTGACGATTGAAAGTTTATAAATAAGAAACCAAAGTTTTAATGACTTTTGTTTTCTCTATTCACAAAAAAAGCTAGAACTTTAAAATAAATTCGAGTGAAATTAGAAGCACATCAATTAAAAAATATATTTATATTTTTTAACCTAAGGGGAATTTAGGGTAGAAAACAAGAACGCGCATAGCGCGGTTTTTTTTTAATGACTTCAGTCAAATGTTCTTTTTTTTCTTAAGGCGTTTTTTTTGTTCCAAACTCAATGGTAATGACTAATGCCAATAAATGACTTACCTGGTACGACAAAAAGGTCGTAAATTATTTCAAACTCGATTGTAATAAATTTTTTTAAGATTAAGAAATTGAAAAATTATGGTGTCGTAAAAAAATAAAGACAGATATTTGAGCTTAGGGGTGGATCCTGCAGTCTGGCTATTCCAGCTGCATCCCTCTTCCCTTCACTTCCCTGACCCCTCACATATCTCCATAGAGACACTAGGGTACAGTATTCCTGCAGTGAACTTGAAAAAAAAAATATATATATAAAATTTATTAAGAAAAACCCTATTAAATGTAAATAAAATCTATGTTATAAAGTCCGATAGTTAAACACTTTTAACCTGTCAGCTAGGTGCAGAGGTAAGGAAAACAGTGAACTTGAAATTATACTGTAGAATCGAACATGCTCATGTCTTGGAGGAGGGTCTTGTCATTAAGCCAATGCATCTCTGCGTTTATACATGTGTATGATACGCCTCTGCCAATATTTAATTTTATTCACCAACGAAAAGGCGTCCAAAAGGCTTAACTGTCAGACTTTATAACACTGAATTTATTTACATTTTTTCTGGCTTTTCCAATTAATAAATTTTGCTGTAAAATAAGAAAAAATAATCGTTTAAGAGTATTAGAAGGCGTGGTCCTAGGAGTATGTAATGCATTTCGCAGAAGCAAAACTTGATAATAAGCTCGCATGTTGCATTCCAACCACATGCTTTTCACGTCTACTAAACTAATGAGCCCGTTTTGGGACAATTGTACAAACGCGAGAGATAATCTTTGCTTAATGGTGCGAACATTCCCCAACGAGCCTACGCCAGTCTACAAAAATATTACACATGAACTAAAACACAATTCTGTTCTTCAAAAACCATGCAGCACTTTGGTTACGGTCTACATCAAGGTGTTTTCGTGAATGACGTCATTATAGCCGAGCCTATTGGCTGCTTGCAATAAATGCACGTTTCAATTGATGTCTTGGTCGCTGGGTGTCTATTTTGGACTAGATATAAGAATATTTGCAGTCTAAAAAATAATTGTACCCTTGACCATGAGGGTGAGACCATATTCCTTCAAATATTTGCAGTGTTGGGTAGGAACGGAACGGAAAAGTTCTGTTCCTAGGAACTGGTCCCTTTTTTAAGAACTTGGGAACGCCCAGGTTTATTTTATTCCAGTAGGAACTGGAACAGGAACTGGTTCCTTTATTTGAGAAAATGGAACGGGGTTCTTTTTCTGTGTAAAAGGGGTCCTTTTGCCATAACCATCAATTTTCTACGAGTACAATTTCCCAAACTGTGTCGACAACAGAACAATTTTACTGAATTTTTTTTATCTATGTCCGCAAATCAGCATATGTCCTTTAAATCATTTCCCACATATGTCAATTTGGCTTCATCATGAACGCAATGAATCAAAAAACAGAAAATTGTGAACATTACAACATTCGGCATCTTTTCATAAATATTTTTAAATCGGAGGAACGGAAGAGTTATAAGAGTCATTTTGAAAAGGAACTAGGAACGCTCAGGTTTCTATTAATTACCGTAGGAACTGGAACTGATTCCTTTTTTCATCGGAGAAACGGGACAATGGAACCGGTTCTTTTTTAACAGGAGCGAACCAAACATTGGATGTTTGTGATTGAGCTATAAGGAAACGCCTATTGTGTTTGGGAGTAATGCACGGCATTGATTACACATAGTACAGTGCTATATGAGCGCCATCTAGGTACAATGCGAGCGGCGAATACGAGTTGAATACGTCATCTATTCGCTCGTGATTTTTCAAATGGGCGCTCGAGCATGTTACAACGGGGAAAGTGGCACTTTCGCAGTCCATTTATTCTGGAATTGCAAACAAATTGGTGGGTCCCAAAATTCTGTTTCCATATTTCCAAGCGCAAATACAAGTAGAAAAAAGAAGGAAAAAAATGCGGCTTAAATAGGAAATTCCGGTTTCAGCCCTAAAAAAAAAGAGAGCGCGCAGTTTTGGAAAATCGGCGTTGCGAACAGTTTATGTTCGAAGAATGGACTGCAATGGAAATATAACTGGAAATATTTCGTGAGTCAAAAATAAATTTCATTTGTCTATGGAACAATACTAGTGTCGTAAAATTACGTAAACGATGTAAAAATTAAAACATTACACACTGACCAAATCTTAAGCAATTTTTGTTTGATGCTGCTAAATTGCAAAATTGTAATCGCAATCCGGTTTCTTTAAACAGAAAAGAAACCTCGTTCCAGCTACTCAAAAAAGGAACCAGTTCCTAGGAACGGAACTTTTCCGTTTCGTTACCATCACTGTAAATACCTTGTACTCTAGATCTCTGATTAAACGTTGGTAGGCTTTCTTAATAAAAGCTTTAAAAAGTATTAATCAAAAAAATTTCTCTCACAAACGTGACCGCAATTTTTTCTTGAAATTACAGATTCCGAAAAACGCAATCATTAAGCCCCTTACAAATGACAAAATCAATTTAGGAGCTCGTTAGCAAAAAAAATGAGACCATTTAACATGCAAATGGCGTCGAAATACAGACAAAATACTGGGCGAATTGATACTAAAGTGATCAGTGACTGCTGCTTGGAAGGGGGGGGGGACGGGAGGAGGAAGAGGGAAGGGGGTAAAAAAGCGTTAAACGCAGCGGTTAAACAACTCAGGCGAAAAATAACGTATAATGACAAATTGCTGGAGATGTACAGGGGTTGGACAAAATAATGGAAACAGATCTGTTGGAGCACCTTATAGAGCTATTTCCATTATATTGTCCAACCCGTGTACGACTAAGGCTGGCGCGCGCTTTGGCTTTATTGCCGTTTTATGCAAATATATACGACGCCGGTTTTCCGTGTAGTGTTAAATCGTATCCGCCCCCACACCATCACCACTCCCAAATTCCCAAATTCCGCTCGATCTTCGTCGATTTCGCAGAATAGGCTTATTAAGGCCGACGATTGATTGTGGGCGGTAAGGCAAGGCAAGATCGTTTGTGGTCCAGAAACGGAGATGGTTACTACCACTACATGAATTTACAGGCCTCCACATTTATTTAAAAACTATTACTTTGAGGATATTTTTTAGTGGTGAAATTCACCTCACTGTAGCGAATATGAATGCAGGAGATTATGTACCGTTTGTGTTGCTTAACCAATAGGTGAAGGGCACATTTTCACCACTACCCCAGGATATGGAATGAAAGAGCCTGCGCCGGGAATCGAACCCGGAACCACCCGCTCAGCAGTCTCCTGCCATATCCACTGAGCCACTGAGTTAACAAGGCTCCACATTTTTTTATCTGTTTCTAAGAGAGTATTAAAACGTCTTCGTTCCAACTTTATTTCAAAGATTCCCAAGGGTATTTTAGTATTTTGACTAAGATTAGACTTCTGACCTAGGTAGGGATATTGAACGTGAACCTGACAACTTTTTTTTTAATCACTGTAGTGAATAACACTACAGGAGGTTATTGTACCCCTCGCGTCGCTGCGGCGATATATGACTTACAGGCACGGATCTCATGGTTTTACTTTCATTTCGAATAGGTGTACCGACAATTTAAGAATTCTGCAGAAACTCTAATACTCTCGGAGATCTCGGTGGTATAGTGGTGAGCGTTCTCGCTACTATGCACGTGGTCGCAGTTCGGATCCCATCCGATACCTCCCGAATTTTTCAAGCGACAATGAGGGGCTGTTAAGCCTCCTTAAAGTTAAATTAAAGTGAGGAAAAATGGGTTCCGGGAGCAGCTCAGAAACCGAGTTTGCGACCCGTCTAGATAGCGCTAGGAGAAAATTAAATGTTTTTCTCCGAAATCATACAGGCAATATGTGGAGAATACTATGTACATGGGATTGTACAGTTTCTTAAAACCCGGACGTCCTAATTGACATCAGCGTCACTTACGGCCACGCCAACCACAAACTGGAGCTTTGTTTGGAATTTCTGATCTCTGTCCTGGTGCGGCTTTACATCACGTGTTCTATTCGCAGAAAATCTTCCCAACGCAGACTCCATCCACCAAACATGAAAAGCTGTCGCCCGTCCGCCTTTATTAGCCGGCTAGACGTCGACGTAATTAGCCAAAACTTGGTATGGCGAAAAGTTTTCGCTGTCTCGCCACACACGGGAAGCTTAAAAGCACATCCGAAACAGTTGTGGTCGGCTTCAGAGATGATACATTAACCGCGCACAATTGAATATACGGCCCAAGTGCGCTCACCAGAACATTCATAATTGAGCTCCAACCATCGTGTATCACGGAACGAGATGAATCACGGATTAGAACAAATGAAATCTGGAATAAGTGCCGCCCCCTCTCGAGCAATGGTAGTATACATGTAAAGTAGTCCATAGAGACATGAGGGTGCAGTAATCCTGTAGTGCAATAGGCGCTACAGTGATTTAAAAAAAAAAAAAAAAAGTGCTTTGATTCTGGTTCGATTCCCGGCGATTATTCGAGCCTGGGGTACTGACGTCATCCCTGAGCCTGTCCAAAGACATTCCAGAGCTTAGGGGGGAAGGCAGCCTGGCTATATCAGCTGCCATTCCCATTCCCTTTCCTTCCTTGCCCCTCATATATTGCCATAGCCACACGAGGGGTATAAATCCTGTAGTGATTTTATAAAAGTGATTTTATAAAAAGTGATTTTACAGTGATTTTATAAAAAAATACACAGTGTAATTCGATCCTGGCGTACTGGTGAACATAGATATACTAGCATTAATCCCGGCTTCGCCCGGTTGTGTTTTGCGCCATGCGTACCTTCTGTCTTTTGTTGAATTATTTTTGACACACGT
>JAUJYS010004689.1:0-11701 GCA_033995665.1 Melogona broelemanni | reverse complement strand
AACTGTTGCCGTTTCCATCCCTGGTCAAGGATTCTTTATTTTATATTTTAATCCACACGGCTCCTAAAAACACTATATATCCACATCTAATGTTTTTCAAATCTGTCCAAAGTGTATGTAAGCTGTTTCAACTCTTTCTTCTACAGGTGCTAATTGACATCAATTTTTGGATAAATCTCTAATTTTCTGTAAAGATTTTCATTATCCCAAAATTTGTTACCGTACTTAATATATTTTCTATCCATTGATTCAAGCATGATGATTTAGGGTCACCAAAATCAGAAAATTCACAAAAATCATGAAAAAAATGCAGTCACATTTTTTTTCTTCTGATTTTGCTGAACTAATTTATAAAAAAACTCAAAATAGCCGCGAAATAGAAAGCTTATATAGATGATGATTTGCTAGTTGACCGCTTTTGCAACCTTTTAATTTTTAAAAACCTGAATTTTAATATTACTCATTAATCCATTCCATGTAACATCAAATATATACCGAATAACAGAAACGTGATTTTTTGTGCGTAAATTATTAGCCTTTAAACATTTATTTATTAAGGGTGAAAATACTTGATCTTAAAGGTGAAACTTCCATTTTATTTTCCATTACAGTAGTCCATTAAAGAAATGATGCTAGTTAGACGCGGTGAACTATGTTGCATTCGAAATGTTTGAAGCTGCTAAAATCAACGCGCCCGATTTTAAAAATCGCTTTTCATGTTCCTACTTCGTATATCTTGTCACTCGTAATCCGAGCAGACAGGTTTTGTCTCTTGCCAAACTTACCGTTAATATCCGCGCACGCTGCTCGTCCCATTCCCGACAACATTGTCGCGATACAGTAAAGCGTAAATAAATTTGCGTAGCTCCGTTGATGCATTTCTCGGCTTATTCGGTGTATGCGGGCGGCTAGCGCGGAAATTTCATTCGGTAGACTTTTGTAATCCTATTAGCGTGACTTTGCCTCTCTTTTGATAGTAGCTATAGCTCCTCTTCAGCGAACGACCGACCGTCGTACAGTATATGCATATATGACTAAATATTGTTGTTGCGTGATGGTCGAATATCACGCTTTAATTATTAGTTGAATAGGACGGCGTCTGAGGTTATGAAAGCATTCGCAATATGCCATCTTATTTTGGATCGGTCTTTGTCTGCTTGAAGGATCATGGGTCGTCGTGCACAGCCAATCACAATGTCTAAATATGTGTATATTTTAATGGAAAAGAAATTCCCCTCACTGTATCACTACAGAATGTTTTGTACCCCCCGTGTTAGTCAATATGTCAGGTGCACGAGTTGATAACGTATGGGTTGTCTGAATGGTAGGTTACTATCATTGATAGACTGAAGCAACAAATAATGTATTTATGAAAAGTTGAAATGTATAACTATTAGAAGCTAACGTAAAGGTAGCATGAGTCTAGTGACCGCGGATCGAAGCACAGTGTGATCAAGTGATTTTTTTTATTACTCCTCGGCTCATTGTGTTCTTAATGTAGAGTTGCGGAAAAAATGGCTTATTTTTCTCCTAGCGCGGTAACCGATGCTTGTTGTGACAAAATTGTGTTCTTGTGAAAAATATATTATCTAAATATCTTTGTCCATAACTGGTTTTCGTCCCCCGCCATTAGCTAACCTAAAAAGGGGCTGCTCGCGGGTATATATTGCAATTGTAATTGTAACATACGGGACAGCGTTGGCATTTAAATGTTGAAATGTATATTTTTTTCGTGGTGTACCAGAAACCTATTGTTTAATTTTGTGAATTAGTTCATTTTGTTGTCGCAATTAAATATTAAAATTTATCCGACTCGTATATAAAATATTAGGATTTTCACCACTATCTCGGGGTCGAATAACGAAAGCTCGAAGCGGTAATCGAACCCGGGATCGGCACACAAAAGGCTAATGTTTTACCACTGACCTACGATGATCGTAAAACCACCCAAATATTATTAAATTGACTGCATTATTTATCGGTGAGGCTGAATTACCCATCATTAAAAATTATGATTATGGCTCACTTTTAACCTAAAGGTCATACCATGTTATTTTTCGGAATTATATTCCTACTGGACAAATCAATAATCTTATCTTATTTTCATTCATCCAATTGGTATTCCCTAAATTCTTTAAGGATTCGCAGGAAGTAACCAAATTTAAGTGGTTGTCTTTCTGCAGTGTGCTCAATAAGCTCCCACCAAAATGCCCCCTGTTTGCTAGTATGCAAATGATCACAACAAAATCTGAACAATGGTGTTGATTTCATTGTGACGTCAACAAAAATCGATGCGGGGCTTCCAACTGTTGACCAACCCATCCTCGCTTTCCTCCGAATTTTCAATCCAAGTACACACCAACTGGTTCAAAAAAATTGAGCACAGTCGATGGTGAAGAAATAGATTCTTTTAGATATTCAGAATTTTCGAAATCGTCCCCAGCGTCATGAAACTACCCTCTGTAGTAGTAGTTATCCGATATTAACCAAAAGATGGACACAGTGGTCCAATACAGAACAAATCAGTTTATGAATAGGCAATATCGAACAGAACGAATCAATCTACAAGGTATTATGTAAAAAAAATAGTTCAGAACCAGTTTTTTATTTCTACCATTAGTTAGTCAAATATACATGAACATTTATTGAACGGAAAAAAAAATGAACTACTGAAAATACGGTTCTTACCAGGAATAAATCCGTCCTCTGAACGGACAATTTCAAACATAATGAATCTGTGTACTGAGTGAAAAAATAATTCTGAACCCGTTTAGTCGTATGTGTTATGAACATTGAAATTGAAAGCTGTAGTTTTCTAGTTAGCTGGACTAGAAAACTGGACTTTAACGTATAACGCTGTGAATTAACCGCCAGATCCTCCACGCCGAGTTCAGCTGACGTTGACGGCAGCGGCCAAATGTTCGAACTCCTGTTCGACGAAACGAACGACTTCGCGGGCTTCCCTTATGTCGTGGCAGATGGACGAGTCCATGGTCAGGCAGACCGTCACCGACTCGTGATAGGAGATGCACGTAAAGGAGAGGTCTGTGGAGAGAAGAATATTAATAATTTTTTGGCAAGTGATGATTGTTTGTCACTGTAGCCAGTGTTGGGTAGGAACGCAACGGAGAATTGCCGTTCCTAGGAACAGGTTCCTTTTTTTCGGAGCGCCTATGTTCCTTTTTCTAGAAAACAACGTTAGGAACGGTATAGTTTTTTTTTTTTTGATGAAATGGAACGAATGTTCTTTTTCTGTGTTCAGGGCTCTTTTTGTCACAACTTTCTATTTTTAACGAGCGATTACGAGCGAAAATGATTTTTGATGGCGGAACAATTTTTACAGCATCAAATAAAACTTGATAATAATTTTCATTCGTGAAAAGTCAATTTAGCGTCATCAACGAAATCACAATTTATTGAAACATTTTACCACCCTGCATCTTTTTTAGAAATATTCATTAATAGAATGAACGGAAAAGTTCCAAGTTTCTTTTTGAAAAGGAACGCCTAGGTTCTTCTTATTTTTTTGTAGGAATGGGTTTCGTTTTTCATGTGAGGAACGTGAACTGTAACGGGTTTCTTTTTAAAAGGAACTAGGAACGCCCAGGTTCCTTTTAATTTTTGTAGGAACTCGAATGGGAACGGGTTCCTTTTTTTAAATGAGGAACTGGAACTGGAACTGGAACTGGAACGGGTTCCTTTTTAAAAGGAACTTACCCAACCCCCACGTAAAATGAATACTAAAACGGCCACTTACAATTGTAACAAAAGTTGGGAGTGAAAGCCACCAGCTGCAATACCGGATGATAAGCGTAGTTCACCCCCACGTTCGGTCCGGGCACGCAGCTGTACATGACGGTCGGACTGCGCGTTTTGGCATGCTGCCGCACGATGCGAGCGGGCAGCACCCGGCACATAAACGTCGACAGGTGCCACAGGAGGAACGGAGCCAGCGATCTCTTCACGGCGGCCGTGTAGCGCTGGGTCTGCCGCAGCCGCGCCAACGGATCCAGGTCGGGCGCCGTGCACAGTTCGACGAAGGCGCCCAGGACCTCGTTGATCATGCGGATGGGACGGTCCAGTCGCTGCACGCTGATGGGCATGACGGTCTGGAGCGACGGCGGCGCGGTCTTGCGTCTCTCGGTGAAGAAGCGAGTCACGCCGGCCGCCACGCTACTCATGAGTACGTCGTTGATGGTGGTGCCGGTCGCGTCTCTGATGGCTAGTGGTAAAAAATGCACATGTAGAAAAAATATCGCAGAGTTTCGCCAATTATCCCCACAGAAGGTGATCTGGCAATTTTGCTTAGCCAAAGCCACAGATAAGGATCTTTAACGGCCAGTGTTGGATAGGAATGGAACGGGAAATTTCCGTTCCTGAGAACAGGTTACGTTTTTGAGCAACTTTAAAACGTCTTGGTTCCTTTTATTTTTTTGGGAACTGGAAAGGATGCTCCTTTTCTGGCTAAACCATATAGTAGCACATACTGATTAGTTATGCGTTAATTTTACTTAATTTGTGAGGTCTAACCAACCCATCGTCGTTTTATCCTCGGTGCGTCCCCGAACCGATATAATCGATGTTAATTCCCATATTTGTGGTCGGTTATGTCTTTAAATTATCTATTAACGACGACGGTTTACAATTTTATTTTGTCATTATCTTCTTTTGAGGTTTTTGCTTGGAGCTGGTTGTGTTTATATAATTGGGCAATTACTTGAAAATATGTTTTGATATTTTCGGTTGTTGAGCGACATTTCTTTCGAATGTTATGAATAAGAATTTAATGGAACGCCTGTTATCAAAATAATTTGCCACACATAGCTAATGTAGTCCATATTCGAATCTATTATCGAATCTAGACTTACCCTTAACTTCCAATTAAACCCACTTCTCAGGGAATATCGTATAGCGCACGATGCCACACTAATTTAACGATCACGTTACGTTGTTCATGAAAGCAAGATCACCTTTGACTTTTTCCATAGACAGGACATTGCCCCAGCAGAAATGCTTGTGCGTCGTCTCATGAACCCTCTGTAGAAAAGTGTCGTCCTGCTCAATATGCATTCGCAGGTATTGGTAGGGAGCCCAGGTCAAGGTGAGAGCTCGTAAGCCCCAGAGACGCAACGCGCGGTACAGGCGGCCGTGTTTTGGTGGATTCCAGTTGGGCAGCATCTTCTTCATGGCTGCGGGTACTTTGGAGCCGTCATTGGCCACAATCTGATAGAAAGAGAAGGGGTATTAGGTATTTTTACCGAACAGTTTTATCTACTTTTTTATGGCCAATGTACGCGACAGTTATTGATGCTCCCTAATGGCGATCGAGATATGCATTAGGTTCCTTCCAATTGCAATTGTTCGATGATCGTTTAACAAATATTTTTTCGATAACAATTCATTTTTTGGTATATTAAAATGCAATTAGGGCTTATAATGATTTCGCACTGCAGCCGGTTGCAATACCGATTGGGTTACGACGAATTTTTTGTCATCTATATTTAATCTTTGAAAAAGATTCGCAAATTGCGTTCATTTTAATAACCCAGTCAGAAGGACATTTTCGTAGAGTCAAACGTAAAAAAAATTATCCATCGTGAAAACCTAAAAAAAAATTGTGCCTCAATCAGAATTTTTTAGATTTAGATTTTGATGTGGTAATTGCCGCGCAATAAGGCAATATCTAGGAATATGTGGGATTGTACTGTTTGTTAAGAAGGCTTACCAGTCCCTCCCCCATTGGGCGACTTTTTCCTAGACTAGGATTCTGACTTAGGTAGGGATCTTTAACGTGTACCAGACAACGTATTTTCACGGGTCTCACCGTGAGACCCGTGCTTCCATTCCGAAGAAAGGTACGAATTTTTCTCGCCCGAAATATTCGGGAGGTATCGGCCGGGAACCGAACCCGCGATCACGTGCATAGTAGGTGAGAACTCTCATCAACTTCACCACAGAAACCTCCCAATCATCCCAGTACCTCGCTGCAAAAGCGGGTGATGGACAACCCGTCCATCATGCAGTGCTGGAATCGCAGCAGCACGATGCTGCGGGGGAGGCAGTCCAGGTCGTACGGCCGCAAGCTACGCCAGTTGGCCGCCAGGTGGATCACGATCATTTCCCAGCCGGGACGATCCGTGGGCATCATGCGGTTGTAGTGGTCGTTGAGCACTTCTTGCAGCTCCAGCTCGCTGCGCACCGGGTTGTTGGTAGACCTGAGCCGGGCCCCGTAGATGTGGTTCTCGATGGCGAAGTTGGGATCTTCGCGCCACATCAGGTATCCCATTCTGAAATTGTCAACAAGAACACGTTTTTCAAAAATGTTCCTAACGTTTTTCTCACAAAGTCTCATTCCCAAGAGGTACCTGGTAATTTTGTTGTGCTTAGGAATTTTTATCGGGTGCACGGCATCGTCCTGGCACAGGTCGTTTTTTATTAGTTACGTTTCATTTTTGTTGTTGACAATCGATGATTGCCATCACTGTAGTCAATATCACTGCTGGGAATTGTGTACCTCTCTAAATCCTCTATAATTTATCTTTTAACGAAAAATTATGACCTTTGGTCATTTTGTTCATTCGGCCATTTTGTTTTCCGTCCATTTTATTTTCAGGCCATTTTTGTTTTTCGATCGGCATTGTGCTGATTTTTTTATATTTTAATTGTGGATTGTACAGTACACCATACATGTGGTTGGACCACGCATATTGACAACCTTGTCAGCCTTGAATGACAAAAAAGGGAACTTAATTCAGTATTATTACAGCGCGCGAACGCCGGAGACTAACATTGTCTGGCGAACTCTAGTTAAGAAGTCTCACCTTTTAAGCTTCCTAGATGAAACTGAACGGAACATTTCACGAGTTTCGTTCCTATGAACTGGATCCTTTTTTAAGAACTTAGGAACGCTTAGGTTTCTTTAATTTCTGTTGAATCTGGAGCGGGAACTGGAGCGGTTTTTTTTTCACCGAAGGAGCGGGAACTGGAACCGGTTCCTTTTTTCACCGAAGGAACGGGAACTGAAACCGGTTTATTTTTTCACCGATGGAACGGGAATTGGATCCGGTTCCTTTTTCACCGAAGGAACGGGAACTGGAACCGGTTCTTTTTTTCACCGAAGGAACGGGAACTGAAACCGGTTTATTTTTTCACCGATGGAACGGGAATTGGAACCGGTTCCTTTTTTTCACCGAAGGAACTGGAACTGTTTCCTTTCCAAAATGAACGACCCAAACACTGCCTAGTGCCATATATGATCATTAAATGATATCACTCGGTCTCACCTGCGATGCAGCGTTCGCGTGAACTTGGGGAACACCTTGCGGCCGTTGGCATCCAAAGCGCTCACGCCGACGCTGTCGATCCGCTGCCGCAACTTCTCCACGTCCGCCTCGTTCTCCATGAAGAAACCGCCGTTGATGTACCCGTTCAGCGTCTCCGTCTCCAGGAATTGGGTGCAACAAAAGAGATAGCCAATGCAACGTAAGCGCAGATGACACTGGTCTGAACAGTATCTGGCGACAGTATACCTGTCCCAGGAACTGGTTCTATTTTTGAGCCTAGGCATTCCTAGGGTTCTTTTTCTAAGAAGGAACGTTAGATACGGTTTAGTTCTTTTTTTTAGGAACTGGAACTGAGGTTCCTTTTCTGTGTACAGGGTTTCTTTTGCCATAACTTTAAATTCTCTACAAGTACAATTATCCCAAGCGCCTCGAAAACGGAACAATTTTACAGCATCAAACAGAAATTGTAAAATATTTTGATCTGTGTCCGCATATCGACATATGTGTTTTAGACCAATTCCCGAACATTTTCATTTGGCGTCATCATGCTTTCATGATGACGCCAAATGAACATTTTCGGGAATTCACATCACATTTCTTTTTGTGCACCAGTCGTCATCTTTTTTTAATATTTTTTAATCGAACGAACGGAAGAGGAACGAAAAAGTTCATGGTTTCTTTTGAAAAGGAACTAGGAATGGCATGGTTCCTTTTAATTTCTCAAGGAACTGGAACGAGAACTGGTTCCTTTTTCATGGGAGCAATGGGAACTGGAAGGGAACGGAAACTATACCTGTGCATTTCGAACCTGTACTTTGTCATGCCCTCTGCTTGACATACGAGTGTAAGTCCGGAATTACGTGAAATTTGCAAGCACAAAACGAAAGTAATGCCTATTCAATTGATAAGGAAAAACGAAAGCCTATAAAAAAAGCTTAATTTTTTTTATAATATGCATATGGAAGCATGTGAACTACACATACTACCAAGATTGTGACTTATAGCAACCTCTGAAACCTGTCATTGAAACATTGTCGCCAATTCAAAATGTTGAAAAACTTTAGTTATATGACACTCGAAAGTGTTTTTAGCGACATGCTACCCATGGAATTCACACACAAATTGAACGCTAGTTCTCTGTAAGCCTTCAAATTGTTAAATTCCTGCATTGGTAGACGCATACTCATACGAGTGAACATGTACTTAGACTTTAACTGTCCACTGCATGTGGACTGTTGTACTTATTACTGAGATATTGAATGTTCCACTTTTAAATATGTTAACTCTTAATTTGGATAAAGGCAGACACGTAAAACTCGATCCATGTACTTGTAATTTCATTTACTTCCATGCAATTTTACTAAAGAATCATGGAATGCTGCAAGTTTTCTTGAAATAGATTGGTTTATTATTTAGTACATCGTATATTCGATTTGGATTATTAGTTTCAATATACTTAACAACTATCCAAGAACAATGCATTGTAGAACTGCAATAAGTCTTAAAAAACCAACCTCGATTCCGACAAACAAGTCGTCGATGATCGGCATGATCCAGCCGCCCCGGGTGAACAGGGCAGCGACGACGGCGTAGGCCAAGGCCAGTATCAGGGCCAGCACCGCGCTGACCGGGGTCAGTAGGACGGAAATGACCATGCAGATCGCGTGTCCGGCCGGGGTTAGCCGTCGGTTCGAGTAGAACATGGCCATGGCACTGGAAGATGGTGACCCTAGTCGTTTGGCGCTGAGCTCCACGCCTACACCCGAGCACAAATTAACTGCAAAACGCGCCAAGGTTGTTCCGGTTTCGTCACGCTTTCGTTGTCACCGCCTGTGGCGGGCGATTGTTGAACGGCAGCGCGATAAAGTTTTGACATCAATTGTGATCATTTGGAGTTTCTTGTTGCAAAAGTAGTCGCTACTTTTGCAACAGGCAGGTTTAAAGACACTCCACTTGCGCTTAGGAACATAAATAAATCCGCGCTAAGCGGTACAGAGCTTCACATCGATTACCGTGATTGAATTTGTTCATATTAAGAGATAGATGTATACATGACAATTTAAGATATTCAACAGACGGCCAAAAACGTGATAACTTATAAAATAAAATTAAATTAAGGAATTATGCAATTATGAAAAAAAATTGCGTATTTTTGCGTAAAGAAATTGCATATACTATTTTAAATGGTCATGGTTGGGTTGGGTTTGATGACGGGAATTTCACCCGTCGCCTTCACCCCACACTACGCCAAAGACGAGTGGGGGAAATTATCTCCCCCTGAGCCTCGACCTAGATCTCGGCTATGAGGGGAGGGGGGACATGGATACATCTCTCCTAATATTGTTTATACACAATAAATCCTATTCAATACAAATCCTTGCGGATTTGTTCATTCTTCCATAAGTACGACTTCTTTCGAATTGGATATTAGACAGTTTGCGAATATGCCGCAATGACAAACTCTTTGGCGATTATTAGATGATTGGGCAAAGCGAAAAAATGTCTTCGCCTGTGGACTTTTTTGTCGTAGTTTTCGTGCTTATCCACGTAACCCAAAGTTCGATAGCGGCACGCACAATGTTGAAAGATCAGTTTTAGAACGTCTTTGCGACCCGTGTAGCGTAATTTGGTTTTTAATTTGAAAATTAACTTCGGACGAAAGTTATTGAACTTGATAGGAGCCGTCGTAGATTAAGACATTTTGGCATGTGAATGTGTACAAATGTATTCGTGTCCAAGAACGGCCCACTGTAGATAGTATTCGTTGTAAATCTTTTTTTTCATCAAAATGTAATAAGAAATATTGCTTTTTGTTAAGCTTGTAATAGCACGTTTTCACTTATTGCAAGCATAGCTAATGACGTTTAATCGTTGTTCTACCCAGTGTTGTGTAAAAATGGAACGGAAAACTTCCTTTCCTAGGAACTGGTTCCTTTTTTGAGGAACTTAGGAACGCCTAGGTTCCTTTTAATTTCGTAGGAACTAGAACAGGAACTAGTTCCTATTTTTGAGGAACTAAGGTCCATTTTCTGTTTACAAAGTTCCTTTTTCCATAACCTTCAATTTTCCACGAGCACAATTTTCCAAAGTGTGTCGAACGAAAGAAAACGAATATTCTCGTAAATGCGTATTTTTTTGCAAACTGCCTATTCGCTAAAAACATTATCGAAAATTATCGAGTAATTGGATTGCTATCGCGCAACACTAGGTATTCGCCTTCTGTCTATTCGCAGGTGTACCGATATTATGCAAACGAAATTAGCTCTGATTTTTTCCTCAATGACGCGAAATTGTGTTCCACGGTCCCAACAGATACATGTAGGTCGTACATCATCTGGTCGCTACTGGATCCGATATTCAAGGTGCGATACTTTGTGGCATGCATTTGTCATTTCAAATTTTGGTGAGTATTTCGGTTTCATTGGTTAAGCGAAAATTGTAAAATTGGTTTATAAACCAAATGCAAAGAACTAAAAGTGCGAACTATAAGTGTAAGTGTTTCATGGGAGGAACGGGAACTGGAACGGGTTCCTCTGCAAAAGGAACAATCAAAACACTGCCTATTTATATCGCTTTCTAGGACTTAAAATTGTCCAGATTATAATTTAAGATTGAGATCCACTTATTGTGAACAGTATGGGTGGATAGGCTAATAACTATTTTTTCCTCCTATGCTCAGTGATGTGGGTCGAGCTCGAAATCTTACTGCACAGGGTCGTAATTTGCAATACTGTCTGTGTGCACCAGATTGCATACAGCTGGGCGATTGCGTATGTTCATTTTCAATGTTAGCCAAATGCAAATGTGTGTTAACGCTTGTCCCAGACTTTCACTGTGCGTTTCGAATGCAAATTTTACGTTTCGTCGTAGCGCATGATACGTCGGTCTCAGGTTCGATACCCTGTTCGGGCTCTCTTTGGCTTCCACAAAAATTTATTTTCGTTGTTTCAACGTCGTATAGCTGCACTAATTATAAGGGAATTAACTACTTGCTCATCAGTTATGACTAGGAGCACGATTTCTGTACAAGTATATTATAGTTCATTAACACCATAATATCACCTCATTTAAATATAAAATTAAATAGTTACTGAACTAATCTGGCACAAACAGATACCTATATATAAAAATATTGAACAAATGCAGGAATGCCCTTCAACAATCGAGAAATATCAACATATATTTGTTCAATTGTATTTTTTTTTAAATCACCATAGTGCCTAGTGCACTACAGGATTACTGCACCCTCGTGTCTCTATACAGATATGTGAGGGGCAGGGAAAGGAAGGGAAGGGGATTGGCAGCTGAAATAGCCAGGCTGCAGGATCCACCCCTAATCTTTGGACTACCTAATGGAAGCTCAGGGGTGACGCCAGTACCCCAGGCTAACGAATAAACGAAAGCCTGCGCCGGGAATC
>JAUJYS010004688.1:0-11701 GCA_033995665.1 Melogona broelemanni | reverse complement strand
AACGGATATACATACGGACATACATACGGATATACATGAGACAGCTGACGACGTTGCGGGTCGCGAATACATCAGAACCTTCCTTTTTATTGTTTACACAACGGCTCCTATTTTTTTACTCGTTAAAGGATAGTGGTGTATAAAATACAGGCCGAGACAGATGTAGAATTAATTGGGGAAAAGCGATTAAATGTAAATAAAATGAGTTCAACTTTATTTACATTTAATCGGTTTTTCTCAATTTTACAGTTAGTTTTTGACTGGATGGAGGCCGTGAAAGAAAGATAGTTTCTAACTTAAATGTTTCTTTCGTGGCGACGAGTAAACTGTTGTAGAATTTAAACTCAATGAAGACTACTTTTCAATTTCGGGAATTGTCACTGAAAGTTGTCTTTACTTAATTTAGTTTTTGACTTTTGCAGAAGTGCCATCGTGGAACTTCTGTTCAGATAACGAACTTTGACTATTATTATAAACAGTCACGATTTTGATAAACATTCATAAATATAATATAGTGATTTCAAAATCTATCAATCACATTTGAGGAAAAAAATAATTAGGTTTTTCGGCTGAAAAATGTCAAAACGTTGTGCTCCTGTAAAATTTTTGGTTCTTTTAGAGCCCGTGACGGGAATAGAAAATATAATCCTTAAATACAACTAACTACCGACGACGTAAAGTTGGATTTGGCCAACATTTTCAAACAACTTAACAATCATCTTTTGACATGCACGATTCAGTTTCGTGAACTATAAAATGTCTAGAAGTTTACAATAACGGAGAGTGTGTGAAATCATCATTTCTTTCCGGGGATTAAATTTCAGAGTGAAAGGTAGTAAAAAAAAACTACCTGTCGTGGCTTTACGCTTGACTGAATTCACATCCGTTAACCAAGCATTGTCATTTCCGGTGGTGCAAACTAATGCTATTGTTTGTGTAATCTTAATATTTCCATCGAAAAACCTTTTTAAAAAAAGGAAACTTCGCACAACACTCAATCGAAAACACTTTCAGATTTTCTTGACAATTTATCATCTTTAAAATATTGGTACTAACTAGTCAATTGGATGTGCTATTTCAAAGTTCTACCAGAAATTCCAAGTTTAGAATTTTTGTTTAGCATTTTCGTTCACATCAATGGGGCCCAAGATTGAAATCATTGGGCCCAAGATTGAAATCCCAAATTCCAGAAACAATTGGCCCAATTTTATTACAGCCGGCCCCCGGCTGAATCATAACTGGACCTCGGCCGTTCCCTAACGAACTTTTTTGAACTACCGACGCGACCAGATTTGGCCGAAGATGCCCCGGAGCGCACCGGTGTGGATCGCTACTTCCCCTCCCATTCGTTTACCCAAGAAAGTTGGTGAGCGAAGATCCGCTCACCTTGCGCTCTTCTCACCCGCAGAAGCACAAAAGGTAGAAATGCGATTTTTGAAATCGTGACACCGGGACAAAATAAAAATTTAGCCAAACAAAAACATTTTGAGTAAAAAAATAAAAGAGAAAACTATTTTCACACATGTATTTCGTCCTTGTATACACTTCTGAGTAGAAAAAAGTAGGCCAAACATGCAGCAAGACCAAAACTGACCCCAATCAATCAAGTAAAATGTCAGTTTCAACGGTGAATACACAGGTAACCTTCAAGCGTTTTTCGAAAACTCAACTTCAGATCCACACGAAACTGCATGAATTCTTGACGGAAGTAGAAACTTTTCTTACCTTTTTGTGCCGATAAGTTCGTCATTGTCGAATAACTTTCCATCCCGACGATAAAATTCACCGAAGCCGGGTTGTTGCTGTTCGATTTTCACTTGAAATTGACCAGCACTGGGGTGCCGATTGTCGTCCTTTCGTTCCACCGCTCCATTGGCGTGGTCGCGTAGTCGTTTACCAGCACTCGCGGAATTCGTGAAACAAATCGCGATCACCACACAAATTAAAACCAAAAGAATCGCACGACTAAAAAAAGTCGGGCGCAATAAATGCGCCATGATCGCACAGGTAGGTCTTTCACACACACACTACCGGCCCCTGGTAGGCCTTTCCCAAGCGGCAGAATAATCCTATGACTTCGGGTGGCGAGGTCTCAAAATCCCAGCGTCAAAGTTTTCGTAAAAGTTTTGTCGATGACCACTGGCTGCTGGCGTCTCCTCCTCTTCTGTTCATTCGCGAAAAAAAAAACTTTTGTCACCCTCTACATCATCCCGCGGACGATTTCAACTTCAAACGCGGTCGCCAACCCCGGTCAAAAACAACCACCGACCGAACGCAGCGAAAACTCCGGCTCTCTCACGGTAACCCAAACACAATAAAAACAATCTCAAAGCTAGACGCACCCGCCCTGCACCCATAAAAGTGGCCACTAGTGCCAGACGATGCGCGATGCAAATGCCGTATTTTAAAACAATGATTAAAAATAGTAATATTGCTAAAATTAGATCGCCAATATATTAGTAACACATTATAATTAGTACTTTTATTTATAAAAATAGTTAATTGCGCATACATTAGCTTTTTAAAAATATAAAAAATCTGACACATTATCTGGCAATACTGTTTGCATTCTGTAGAACAGTATTTCCCAAACCTTTTGGCTCGCGGAGCCCATTTTTGAACCAATATCAGTGGCGGAGCCCCTAAGAGGCTAAAAAATTAATGGAGAAGCCCCTTGCCATACAAGTTAATGGCGTTCGGATGCAAGTTAATGGCGTCCAGGAGTGGCCGCGGAGCCCCTGAGAAATGCTCGCGGAGCCCTAAGGGCTCCGCTGAGCACAGTTTGGGAATCGAGACTGTATAGAAGCAGCATTGCCCCATAGTCAGTATAGTTGCATTGCCCTTTACGTTGAACGCCCTCTAGTGAGAGTAGTTGGCAACTTTAATCAATTTTTTGAATCAAACCCGCGCAAAGGAGAAACCTGAAAATACAATTTTGTAGCGACATTACATATTTCAAATGTATCAAATTCATTATCATATAACAATAACCAATCAAGTTCAGAAATGAATATTACTGCCAATCAAATACACTAATGAGTTTATTAATAAAAAAATATTACACACAAATTGTTTCATTACATTAGTTGATATTTGTTTTTCACGTAATTTTTTAACAATCATACATTACCAAAACATTGCAATACTGTAGTTTCACAAAAATTATTTCGATTGATGATGTTTGTCAGAATACTGAATCCATGTAAATTTAAAAACATTGTCACATATTAAAATTACCGTCACTTAAAAAAACATATGAATGAATATAATGTACATAAACATGTTACATTCCGAATGAAAGCTATGGCCATTTCATAAGCATCTTAACAAAAAATAAAACTATTTTAACAAAAGGATAAAGATATAGTCAGTTTAACTGAATTGTTCATTAAATAATCCACCTGTTTTATGACTATCCACTTCTAATATTGGTTAATGTAAAAAAATATTAAAATTAAGTAACCCAGTAATTTAATTTTCAAAAAAAAAACACGATATCCCAAAATATCCACATGATTTTCTTGGATCCCAGCCCATTGATATACAGTATAGTCGAACAGGATTAAAATAAATATTCTCCAAATTAATTTATTTTTATACCTAACAACTATTTGTCGTATAATCTTTACTTTTTTTCACCAATTTTTAATTTATGGTTTAACGATGTTGGTGTATGAAATACATGCAGAGACAGATGTAGAATTAATTGAGAAAAACTGATTAAACGTAAATAAAATATGCTATTTTAAAGTAAGACACTTTTAATCCGTCAGGTACAGAGGAAACAAATACAGGAGCTTTCGGCTGTGCCGCCTTCTACGCTGGCGTATAAAATGAAAATGAACATGGGACGGCACAGCAGTGAACTTCAAATTATGTATGTACCAGTCAATGTACCAATTCAACCAAGTCATGTACCAATCTATAATTTGAAGTTCACTGCTGTACGTTCCCATGTTCATTTTCATTTTATTCACCGACGAAGAAGGCGTCACAGCCGAAAGCTCGTGTATTTGTTTCCTCCATACCTGACGGATTAAAAGTGTCTTACTATCGGACTTTAAAATCGCTGATTTTATTTACGTTTAATCAGTTTTTCTCAATCAATTTTTAATTATTTGATATGAAAACAAAATGTGTGATGTGATGAAAAAGGTGAAAAATCCTCCGATGGAACATTTCGATAAGAGGACATTATTGTTTTCTGACACGTTAATGAGAAGACTTTATTTTTTTACTGACGCGACCGAGAAGCAGATTCAGTTCATTGTATCAATTTAGACTTCTCCTCATTCATTTTTTAAATAATGAAAACCCCCTCCCTCCCCTCCACAACCACTGTTCACGAAGATAAATACGTAAAAAACTGTCATTCTGTGACAATGCCTTGAAAATACAATACTCAGATGGCTATTGGTCGTCGGTGTTTCCACGTGCACCGTGTCCGGGAGAGCCAATCAGATGTACTCGGCGTCGCTGTCACTTTCCTGCCCGTCGCCGTACATCTCGGCCAGCTTCCGAAAACGCGGTCCCAGTTTGGCCAGCAGGTCGGCCGGGATTTCGTAGTCTTCCTCGCCGCTGGAGGCCAGCGAACTGAGCGAACCCGCCGAGCTGCCGTCTCCCTCCTTGGTAAAGGTGAGCAGGTAGTCGGGTGGGAGGCCGTCGGGATCGGCGTTGGCTTTGTCCATCTGCTCGTCGATTATTTCGCCGATCTCGGGATCATCGCCGTCTGAAATTAACACCCCAGCATTATTATCACAATGTAGTGTTTTTCGAGTACACTTTAATACCAATTTACCATATTATTTTCTATTCTGTTATAACCTTAAAGTGAATGTCGTCTTACTTATCGAAAGAAATGATTGTAGCAAACATTTTTATTTCTTGATATTCTATTTTTAAATTAAAAAACTTTAATAATTTTTTGTTACTTATTGATATTATATTTTTAAGTTTAAAACAAATATAAAGTGGATAATTTTTAACGGTACAGTGTCATTTTTAACGACAGCGTTTAATGCGTACAAATGTTAAAAATAAAAATGTATCACTAAACTAAAAATATAATTTAAAAAATGATTGTTTCAAAAATACGATGCGGTATATATAAGTGTTAAATTGTTATTTTTAAATTAAAAAAATATTGGAAATCTTATACATATACTGAGTTTATAATGTCTCTAAATGAACTCAAATATTTTGCATATTTTTTTTTATAACGGTCTAATTTTTTTAAAGTTATAATTTATCGTAAAATTAAAATATAATAGATATTTGTCGTGATAATTAATTTCGCGATCAACATTGAAAACATTCAAATCGACCAACCCCAGATACAACAGTGTAACACAGTGTTAAAATTAACACTTAACGAGCTATTTTTTTTTCTTTACCTGGTCCGGTTCGGCTCGGTTTAGCAGGAGCCGGTCCCACCGCGCCCGTTGTTGGCTTCTTGAGCGAGTCGCCCCTCATGGGCACTTTGATAAGCTCTTGCAACTCGATATCTCCTTCGCCGTCCTCGCCGTCTCCCTTGCCCAGGGTGCCGTTGGCCTGATCCTCTTCGGTCTGCACCTTCAGGTAGACGGCGCGCTTTCGCCGGGTGTACACCACCAGCGCCAGAACCAGGACTGGTGAGAGAAAGTGATACATTATTTTTCAGTCAAAAACTATACTACCGTACATGTTGTAGGTTATAAAATAAGGAATTAAGTAATCAAATTATTTTGTAATCATAATTTTTTTAAATACAAAAAATAAACAATTATTGAGAGTGTGATGAAAGACAGTGTTGGGTAGGAACGGAACTGAATAGTTCTGTTCCTAGGAACTTGGGTACGCATTTTGAGGAACTTAGGTACGAATTTTGAGGAACTTGGGTACGATTTTTGAGGAACTTAGGTACGAATTTTATTTCTGTAGAAATTGGAACGGGGGTTTATTTTCTGTCTGCAGGGTTCCTTTTTGCCATAACTCTCATGTTTCATCGAGTATATATGGCGAAAAAGGTGTCGACAGCGGAACAATTTTACGGCAGCAAACAAAAATTCGTTCGAAAATCGATACATGTTCTTAAGATCAGTTCCCGCAAATATCCATTCTTGTAAACATTACGCCGCTCGGCGTCTTTTTTAAACATTTATTTATGCGAAGGAACGGAAAGGAAACGTGAAAGTTCCAGGTGGTTTTTGAAAAGAAACTATGAACGTCCAGGTTCCTCTCAATTTCATTGGAAACTGAAACGGGTTCCTTTTTTTCATCGGAGGGAAGGGAATTGGTACCGGTTCCATTTCAAAAGGAACGAACCCAACACTGATGAAAGATCTATTAAAAAATGTATTTGTAACGTACTTAACAGGATGAGAGCGACCAGGATGATGGCGGCCAGAGCCGAACTGCTGAGCACCACATCCCTCTCCGCATCACTCCTCGTCTCGCATCTCAGACCGGAGTAGGGTGGCAGGCATGCGCAGATGAAACCGCCGGCCCGATTCTCGCACACTCCGTCATTCAGACAGGGAAATTCGGCACACTCGTTGATGTCCTCGCAGATGTCAAGGAGGCCCAGGGCGAAACCGGTGGGGCACCTAAATAATAAAACAAGTAAATGTAAAAAAAAAATAGTTTCTCGGATAAAACATTTTATTTATACTGTGGTTCATAAAAAACTGGATCAAAATATAAATGACTATATTTTCCTTAATATTTCATCAATTCGTTTGAAAATTTGGATATAGTGACCTATTATCATACGTACTAATTTAATATCCGAAATACAAATGGTGTTGCATTTTGATAACGTTTCATTATTGTTTGCTCAGATGTAGGATGCATAAGATGAAGAGTTCAAAACAGTGTTCAATGAAAAAGCCCATTATCTTTTTAAAAAAATTGATCAAGAACAAAAATTATGGTACACCTATCGTCCATATATATGTACACCTCGACAAAAAATAGACTATCGGTAACGTTAAGAAATTACATTTGAACAAGATCGAGAATTTGTATTTAATGATTTTAGAGACTTTGAAATGATTTTGAAGTAACTTCACCCTCGTGTCTCTATGGAGATATGTGAGGGGCAAGGAAGGAAAGGGAAGGAGAATAACAGCTGGTATAGCCAGGTGTTGCATTTTGGTATAGCCAGGCTGCAGGACAACCAGCACATCATAGTATATTTTATAGCCAGGCTGCAGGATCCACCCCTAAGCTCTGTACTCCCTAATGGAAGCTCAGGGGTGACACCAGTACCGCGGCTCGTCGAATAAACGAGAGCCTCTGCCGGGAATCGAACCCGGGACCGTCCGCACTGTAGTCGGAAGCATTACCGATTGGACTAAACGGTCGTACTCAAACAAAATAAATATATTCAGATATTAACGACAATATCAGCATATATTTTAGCAAACATAAAACGACATAAATGAGTAGAAACGAAAATGCAATAATATATTGCTTAAATTCGTCGTGTGTCAGATAAATAAAATAATACAAGATATAATTGATCACAGGCATGCCCCTTGACATCAAAAATATCAAACATAATAAAGGTCGGACGGTCGTACTCAATTCAATCTTCAATAATTCAATCTTCTACAAATTTAACAATTGTTTTGAATGAAACACACTCATATAACGAATTTTGAAATTTCGACTGATCCTCGTCAAAATTTGACAGATTAAAATGTTCTTTGAGGCTCCAAATTTCAGCTATCTAAACAGTGTAAAAGTTGGTTTAAAAAATACCTCAAAGTTGAAACAGACAGACAATCAAAGAACATATTAAGTTAATAAACTATTTGAAAAAAAATGTTGTAATCTAATTATCAAAAATAATTATATCTGTAAGCAAAAGCTAATTTTACATTTTATTTTTACAACTACCACCGATAAGCAAAAAATAATTTTATTTTCACAACTATCAATTAAAACTTACAAGCATATAGGGAATCCCCAAGCCTCCATACAATCCATACCGAATAGACATATGGAATTGAAGCAAGTGTCAGTCTGTGGGCAGTAGCTTCGGACATTTTTTGGCACGGCGTCGGCATACTTGTTGATGATTTCGTTGGGTGGAAGTGGGAGCTGGGCCAGTCTGGTGTCGAATCGGATATCACTCACGCAACCTTGATTAAAAATCATAGATTGCATATCAATATAATTAAAGAATTCAAGTAAAACAACTTTTCATCAAAGGAAAATGTTTACCTTCACACAAAAAAATAACTTTACATAAATAATGATCTGCCATATATGATACGAATTGTTTCAATTTTAATCATGGTTATTTTTGTATGGAGAAAGCATATTTATGTGTATTTTGTGTTCTTGTGCTCATAAATTTCGATGAAAGCATATTCTCTTCCAGCACATTTAAAAAGCAGAAATCGCCTGATTTATGTCATTGGCGCTGATTAAAAAAGGTGAAACGAATTTAATCGCATTTATCTTTTGGTGCAAACAACGGCTCCAATGAGCGAACAACGCTCAAGTCATTAAAAAAAGGATAATGTATTGTGGTTCAACATAAATTAATTGAACATCAAGAATTTTTTTGGTAAATGTCCAGTTTACCCTAATGAGCGACCAGAAAATACGGTATCGACTGGGTAGCGTAGTGAAACTGGCTTGCCTAAAAAAATATAACATGAAGTGACTAATGAGGTGAGACTGAATTTCGCTACGCGGCCCACTCGATACCGTATTTTCAGGTCGCTCGTTAGGTCAAACTGGTGAAAACTGGTGGTAGCCATTTTTTTTAAAGATCAATGGCGGTATCAAATATTACTGAGTAAGAATAAATTAATTCGACATCAATTAATATCAATTAATATTGCTTACTGTCATGCAGATCATTGACAATGTCAGTCAAATTCCAGTATCCACCAACATAAACGCCGCCATCTTTGTTGACCTCGATGTGCTGTCGCAGACCCTCGAACAGCCACGTCTCGTTATAGCGACGACCCTCGCCACCATCTAGCGAGAGGGAGGACACACTACCGTGCCGCATCACCCTGACCGAATGCCAGATGCCGTCACTGACATTGACATGGTCAAGTGACAGAATTCGTTCCTCGGATGAGAAGCTATTCATGTCTGCACGATATTGCAGTCGTCCGTTTTTAATCTGAAAAATGGTAAAAAAAAAATGTTATCGTATTTTCGTCATGACGTCGACATTAAAAAGAACATCTATATTATAAAATTTACCTATTACGGATTTAAAAAGAACAACTGAAATTTGCAAATTGCGGAATTAAAAATGAACGACTGAAATTGAGATAATAAATGCAAGTTAGCATTATCTACTGTTGAGGCTCATGCATACAGTCAGTTGTATCAAAAAATTTGACAAAAATATACATGTACATTTCCAGATTGCTGATTGCCTGCTATCATTTGTTTTTATATATGTATTTCTGCTTTTAAAATTGAGGTATTGTCGAATTAAAAAGAACAACAAAAATTAACATTGCAGAATTAAAAAGAACTGAAATTTACATGTACATTACATGTAAATTTCAGTTCTTTTTAATTCTGCAATTAAAAAAAAACTAAAAGTCTTACCTCCAAGACGAGGAATTCCCTGGGGCTCCTGCCATTGGCCCGGAACAATTCTCCTGACAATTCCTTTGTTCGAAAACGCACCAGAATCTCTGACGTCAGAGGGTCTGCTTCACTTTTGAGCATATACTGAATGTAGCTTTCCTTATCTAGCGTTGACTCAGAAACCACTGCATAGAAAATAATGATAATTGAGGAATAAAAACTACATTCAAGAAATAGGATATTATAGGCTCAGTGTTTTTACCACTTAAATTAACTGGTTGAAAGCTTGTGTGCTTCCAGCTGGATATATTATTTTCACAACGCCCCCACACATTGATCTTCGAACAAAATTGCGACCGGACCCGTCATTACTGTTTTTGACTATTCGACTGATTTCGCGCATCACTATATCTGTATATTTGTATTATTATTTAATACTAGAAAAGGGCCCGGCTACGGTTAAAATATCGGTTAAAATATCGATAGATCCCTAAAAGCTTGCAAGCATGCCGCTCGCTAGCGCTTTACTAGGGATGATGCTAGCGAGCGCTCAGGATAAGCGGAAGTGGAGGATGGCATAAGTGTGCGCGCACATACGGCGAGCGCGCTACAGCGGACGTACGGTCAACCTTCTCTTTCCCTTATAGTATTAGATTATGCAACTGACACGACCATGCATGCAGTGGATGACAGATGATAGAGCGAACGCAGCAATAAAATGTGTAACAATTGTTTATCTAATTAAAAAAAAAAACATCTGATATAAATTGATTTCTAAATAAAATTGCTGGATTGCCTTGGTGACACCCAACATACACAAATGCCCCGACCCCACGCGAATTTGACCCGCGCCTTCACCCGTACCTTGTAATATCACCCGTACCTTGATCGCATCGCTCTCCACCATAACCGGGTCTGCATTCACAGGTCACTGCTCTCTTGCTGGATGCGACGCACGTGCCATTGACGCAGTACGGATCCAATTCGTTGCCTCTGCACTTTTCCTCCGTGAGGGGGCAGCCCGTTCGCGCGTTCATTTCCAGAGCCGGTGCTGCCAGATCATACATCTCGCCATTGAGCACTACGTTCTTGATGCAGCCGATAAAGGGAACCCGCGAGTGCTGGTACTTCCACTGGTAGTTGAGCACGGTGGAATGGTTGACGCCGCCCAGCTGTAGCGGACCGTTGACGTTCAGGTACTGGTGGTGGGAAGGCGGAGTGCCGGAGGCTTCGCAGTTGATGCGTTCGTAAATCGGGTTCTGGTGGGAGAGCTCCATGTCGTCCACTGTGCCGGACACGCAATTGTCCACCACCATGCGTATCAGCTATCGAATAAACAGAAAATAAAATTATCTTTTACAATTTAGAATTTATATCCGAAACTATTTGAAACATGACTAATTTTCAATGAAAAAATAAAATACGAAAATTGATAAATAAAAAAAAAAAGAATGACGATGCACTTGAAATTAGTCTCTATTTTATTTCGAATTTCGGAACGTGTAAGAAAACCGATAATCAAATAAAAGCTGTCGAACACACTTGTAATCAATGCTGCCATAAAAATCCCCTAAATCGTTAGTTTGTCGAACAAAAATGGTAAGCGGTTACGTTTTGGTCATCCCTGGTAATATTCATTTCTTTTGCTTAGAGGGAGTTGAGATTCTCGACCAAAGAGAAACAGGAAACGGCAACTTCTTGATGAATTGATGTTTTTAATAAATCAAGAAACTTTTACACACAAATACAAGATGGTAGGTATATTGTGTCAGCGTTGTTCATAAAAATACAAAATTATTACGAAACAGTATGACTCTCCTGTGGGTAAGCGGTAAAACCTCGTCCAAACAGCCGTTTTCGCCACGCTTGCATCGTCCTCGGGACCCACAGGAAAAGTGATTAAAAGATGGCGGATTGGTTCTGGGTGCAATCGCCCATCTCTATCCAATAATCCATCAAACACATACGTCACAAAAGCGTTATATAACATCGATACATGGAGAACATAGGGGGGGGAGGAGGAATTTAATTTCTGGCTTTTCAGGGGGGTGGGGCATTACATAAGGTAGGGCGTGGACATTGGAAATGTGTAAATTCATAGTATTTTTAATTTGATGAATAAAATAACTCTCTCCCATTATCCTCTATA
>JAUJYS010004687.1:0-11701 GCA_033995665.1 Melogona broelemanni | reverse complement strand
CAATTCCAACAAAGGGTGAGCCACACCACAAACTATCAATACCACCAAAAACCAGCTAGTGCCTTAACAGGGATTTTTCTTTGAAAAGTTGTTTTAATCTTTACCCCGCACCTCCACCATAAAAACTCTCTTTTGTCGTGAAAACTCTTTCCCCACTTTCCAGACTCAGAGACAGATCACACTTCCAGACCCAGTTTTGCTCTTGTACTTTAACTCTTCTTTATTCAAATTCTTTACTTAGACTTTTACAACTTTTTGACTTTCAAGTCGCCCACTTTAAACACTTTTTCACGAACAACAACTCTTTCCAACTCACAAGGCAACTATGCAGAGAACCAGCACGTAACTGGCTTTTGGTGACATTTGTTTGGGGTTGGCTGGACCCTTAGTCAAATAAACGAATCAGAACGGACTCACCCCTGTGGAACGACGGAATTCGTGCACTTTTGGAGGTGTACATCGATAACTGCAGGGGGGGGAGAGAGATTCTTGGTCGCGGGATGAACGGCGACGAACTTCTCCGGTACGGACGCCAGCGGAGTCAGCTCCCTTTGTCTTGGCAGAAAAGGGGTCTTGGGGGGCTCCGGCCACGCACCAAAACGGCTCGCTTTTTGGCGTTTGCGGGGATGCTTGGTTAGAGGGGTTCTGGGCTCGCTCCTTTCTCCTCTTCCAGAACACTCGCTCCCTTCCTTGCTTTCTTTTCCCGGTCGTCTTCGCTCTTCCCTTTGTCTTCCCGTCGGTGTCTTTTCTCTCTCTCTCACTCTCCCTTGCGATGCACGTCCTCACTCTTCCACTCCCAAAACCGAACTCCCGTTCCCCCGTTCCTCTCTTCCCGTTCCGGAGTCCCTCGTGATGCGCTCTTGTGCCACAGGGGTGAGCCGGTGGATGGGTGGAGCTAGGGCTGGGCAAGGGCCGAGTGGCCTTGCCCTAGCTCCCCCTAGCGGCCAATGTGGCCGGAGGGGGGGCAAACCGTCTCCACGCGACAACATACCCCATTACTCGAGGTTCGCCCCGAACCTGTGCCGTGTGGGACAAACCCCGAGCAATCCTCGGGTATATCGCCGCATGTAGAGAGCCCGAACCCTCACCTGCCGTTACGAAAAGGAGAAAAAAAACACAACGACAAAAAAAATTATAGCATGTGTTAGGATATGGCTAGAACGAACTGATGTTGCGAATATAGAACTCGTCACATACACAGGTACATATAACATCTCGCTACCCATTCGATACAAAAATGCAGAGAGAACAGCAAAAAAATATGTTGTTAGGAGCTAAACGCATATAAAATCTCGCCAAATGTCCGATACGAAAACGAAAAGACAACAAAAAAAACATGTTGTTAGGAACTAGACGCATATAAAATCCCGCCAAATGTTCGATACGAAAATGAAAAGAGAACACAAAAACACATGTTGTTAGGAACTAGACGCATATAAAACTCCCTCTTAGAGCAACCTATGCGTCATGCCGGAGCCATTGCTGCAAAAAGAGAAAACATAGGACAACGTGCCGCGCTAACACAGATCTTTGGTGGTGGTTACTTTGGTAAAAGCCATCTTGCAACAACCCAAATGAATGATAAACAATATCGCGCTGTATAAAAGATTGAAAAAAGAACATACACATAAACAATGTTTGAAGGGATAAAAGAAAACATACGCCTAAAACAACTGTGGATAAACCAATTATGCAGAAAACGATTACGCAAAAACAATTACGCATAAAATATTTACGCATAAAACATTCACGCATAAAACATCTTGGGAACTTATATTGCCAAAACCGAACCATGCCATTCGTGCGTGCCGTACGCCGTCCCGCCATCCTTCCTTGAGTACCACCCATGACTACACGTCGCCTCCTCGTTTTGTTCGCATGACCGCTGTGTATAGGGGCTATATATATAAAAAAAATTAAAAGCATAAAATGACAATGATTGCAGCCCTTTCGCGCATAAGAGAAAATTAATGCGCCCTTTAAGTCCAATCCTCGAGACCTTCCGAACCCGCATTCTTGCCCGCCTAAAGAACAACAAACAATATTGCAACGCTGGTTA
The DNA here is from genome assembly GCA_033995665.1 of Melogona broelemanni. Lineage (NCBI taxonomy): Eukaryota > Metazoa > Arthropoda > Diplopoda > Chordeumatida > Chordeumatidae > Melogona > Melogona broelemanni. Next base: position 9,642 of record JAUJYS010004687.1, on the reverse strand, counting down.
ACACTCTACATGAAATTGTAACATAAAAAAAACTTAGATCCGCCCAGCCTGCTAATTTCGGTGTGGGTACTGCAAAAAGGGGTTTTTGGGGGGGGGCTCCGGCCGCACGCCAAAACTGCTCACTTTTCGCCCTTGCCCATGCTCGGTGAGATGCCGCGCCCAAGCGCCCCTTACTCGTCGGACTCGCTGGAGGTGGCGTCCGTGTCCCCGTCGCTGCTCGCGGGTGTGGAATACGCCTGGCTTGATCCCGGCTTGTTGGAGCTGGCGTCGTCCTCCGAGCTGCTGTCCCTCTCTTGACGTGCCGGGCGTTTCTGGGTGACTCTCACCTGATGCTGTCGGGGCACGTGCCAAGTGACAGGGGACATCCGTCGGGCCAACGAGGGGGTCGGTGCTGGGTCGGGTGCCGGGGGTGATGTCTCAGCCCCCTTTGGGTGGCAGTGGTGTGTAGCTCGGCTGGTCTCCGATCGCCTAGGTAGGCGAGCCGCCAGCTGGGTCGCCATCGGGTGGTGGTGGAGTCGGACAGCCGGTTCTGGTAGGGTGTCATGTCCCTGGACCGGTACCACGGCTGTCGGCCCGCCCTCGTCCTGGACGACCGCGGGTTGCTCGAATTCCACCACCAACTCGCCGCTGACGTCTGCTTCGATGGTCTGCTCGTCTTCTTCTGCTGGCTCACTCACCACCTCCATGTCCATGGGCACCGGCTCCGGTGTGTCCATGTTGGCTATGAACATTTCGGGCGTCCCCCCCAGGGCCAGCTGGTCGTATGCGAGGTCGAGGAGGAAGTCTGGGGGTGGTGTCGGCGTCTTTACCGGGTTCAGATCCTCTCCCCATCCCTTTGGGGGGAGGAGATGATGGTTAGTGACGAGGCCGCGGAAAAGGGCGTGTTCTCCCGGTGCAGCTGCCAGCATCGGGTCGGTAGTTCCAACGTTGACAACGGCAGGTGTTGTTGGTGGCGGCCCCAGAACCGGCGCTGTCTCCACCATGTTTACCACGCTTGCCTGTGCTCCTGACCCCGACGCCGATCTCTCGGTGATCCACTGGATGAAGGTGTTGATTAATTCTGCGCAGTGGTTGGGGTCGAGTTGGGGGGGTTGGGCGCCCGGCCACATTACTTGCGGGTGCAAGGGGATCTCTTGCGGCCGGGATCCCAGGGTCAGCGCGGCTAGGTGTACCGCTGCATCCTCAGTGGGTGGGTTCACCGGTGCTTGATGGGTGGGTGTGCGCGGCGAATCCGTCGTTATGTCGACGACCTCTGGCTGGATGATCCGTCCCCCCTGGTCTTGAGTATGATGCGCACCTGGTGGTTGCTTGGCTGAGTTGGCTGCGGCAGGCGTGTTCTCGGCCAGCTCTCGGTGTCTGGGGACCTTAGAGGGGCGGTGAGTTGCTCTTGCCCCGGCGTCGTTGGTGCTTGCGGAGTGGCGCTTGCGGCTTGACGCATCTCCTGTGGTGGAGTGTCCTCTCTCGCTGGTCGTTGTACGAGGCCGAGCGCCCTCCAACGCCCACTGTCGCTCACTGCCAGGCAGCTCACGTTCGTGGGGGTGGGCGCGGCTACCTCGTCTCGTTGCCTCGCGGTCCCGGCTGTGGTCAACTCGGCGGGTGTCGACGCCGTCATCTGGCCTGTGGTTCCTCCTGTCGGTAGAGTCGCGGGTTGGGGACCTGTGGCGGGCGCGTACTCCATCATGTGCCCGGTGTTTGTCCGCATCTTGTCGCTCTTGCCGACAGACCAGGTGTAAGGGCCGTGACGGGGAGTGGCGGCGGGACCTGTCGCTAGTGGGTGACGTCTCCCTGCTGCGGCTGCGGCGTGCTGGTGTCCTCGGGCTGGTACGGGCGCCACCAACTGCCCTGCCGCTTCCGCTCGATTGCCGCTCCATCTTGGTCGTGCTGTACGAGTAGGGCGATCGTCGCGGGCTGTATGGCCGACGAGATTGTCGCTCTCTGCTTGCGGACCTCTGCCGACGCTCCTGTGCGCCGCTCGGTCCGGGCTCCTGAGAAGTTCCTCCTTGGCGAGTGCGTCCTGGACTAACCGGACGTCGGGTCGGCTCTCTGTTGTCTCGGCCCGGTAGTTTTGAGGTGGTGGTGAGCTTCGTGCGGTGGCCTCGTCGCCGTCTGGCTGCGGCTGGACCGACCTCGCGCCTGGTTCTATGGCGGGCTTCGGTCTGGCACGCCCGCTGCGCTTCCCGTTGCGCCGGGCACCCTGCCCGGAGCCACAGGAGATGAGCTATCTCCCGCTCGTACAGGTCGGGTTCGTCATCTTCCGAGGATGCTCGGAACTCGCCGCGCTCGGGGGTTCGCATGGTTAGGATTAAGGGGTGGGCTGCGGTGGAGAAGCGTGGGACAGAGCAGGGAATGATGTTAGAAAACAACCAAGCGTGAAAAACAATAAAACCTGTGGCCCCCGTGCAACTAATTATACCGGACTACCCACGGATAAAAGAAAATAGCAAAACAACGTGCACATAACCACAAAAATGAACAGCGGGGAAGGTGACAAACGTGCAGGGGGATACATAAGCGGAGAACCAATAGTGACCAGGTATGGCAAAACCAATTTTTAGTGAATGTTTATAAAAAAAATTTGTTAAACCGACCGCCGTTCCCCGTTTATACCCAAAAAAGAAATTGCCCCACCGTATGATTGTTTGTTCACCCACCTCATCATGCGTTTTGAAGAAAGTAATTTGAATTTGCCTTTTTTGCGTATGGGTTTTGAAGAAAGTTATGCAGAAGTTCCACCTAAGCCGCAAAGGGCACTTGGTTCGTCTTAATAAAATTTGTTTCCGACATTTCTCCATCCTTAATCGTTAATTTGTTTTTTATCCATGAAAGCGACCCATCGTCCTTGTAAAAACTTAACCAACAAAATTTAACCGCGCCCATAATCGTACTGAGAAAATTATAGTTTATCCTTTTCATGTACTTACAATGAGATAACCTTTTTTGAAATTTATTTCGAAATCCGCTTAAATACTGCAATCGAATTTGAGCCGCGCGCCCCACTACTTCGAGCAAAGCAAACTGCCGTCGTCAGTACCTGCAGACCAACAATTACCGTTCGCCCCATGCGATTCGAGGCGGGCCCGTCATTGCGCCGAAAAGAATTAAAAAATAACAATTACAAATGTCGCGCCTCGTTGGCTATTTTCTTTATTAATTTGAAGTATGACACTGGAGGTAGCCCAGGCGCCCTGCTGACCCGCGCATCTGTATAGGGATCCCGCTCAATCTTCCTAGTTTGAAAAACAATGAAACCGGTGTCTATTTCAAAAAGAAATTAAGATTCGAGCCGGGCTGCGCACCCCGCTCATAATTGTTGGGAAAAAGACTTTGTTCACCATTTCTTTTAAAAAACCACATTAAAAAAAAAACGATTTGAGCGTAGCGGACTGCTGCGCTCATAACTGTCTCAAAAGCTAAGAATTTTCACTCATCATTTACTTGAGAAAAGAAGATATTTCGTTCGTGATTTGCCAAAAAAAAATGACACCTGAGCCGAGTTGTACACCACACTCTTAATTGCTTTGAACCAACCGTCATTCGTTGGCTTACTTACACCTTAATGACATCGTGCACGCTTAAAAGAAAAACGAATTTGCCGCTTGTCGTTTATTCAAAATAACCCCTTATCAATACTGGACCCAAAATCCCCCTTGCTTACTTTAAGACCAAAAACGGAACTTGCGTAGCGCTCATAATTTTTGTGACTTATTGTGTCAGAGAACAAGATGTGGATTAAGTCGAAGTTCCACGAGCCAAACGGTCAAAGTCCCTTATAAACGAATAAAAGAATTGCCTTCATAAAGAATCACATTTTTAGCTGTAACCATTTTATAATAAATCTCTTGTTAATAAACACGCCCGATAGACTGTTATTGTGTCAGAAAAAAAATTAATGATTTATTTTGTATTCTTCAAATCAATGCCTTGTCGCTTAACCTCGCGGCAGACAAATAAACTTGGCAACACGGGACGACATGATCGAGCAGACGATCATTTCACTGGAATCATGCAGTTGAGTGGTGAAGCCGTCATCTCCGATAACCAGGTTAACTAATCCCTATAAATTATTTTGTTCTTTGTTGAAAGTGTTTTTGTCGAGAGATATGGTTTTTGTTTATTTTATAATTGGCACATTAACAGTATCGACCTATAGTACTGTATTTTATTGCTTTATTTCATTTAGACAGTATTTTTAAATTAGGTTTCAATTATTTAAATCACTAAGTTATCCCCGGGTATGGATCAAAGTAGCTTACAACCCGCTCAGCTAGTCGCATTCAATTTTCAGCAAAGGCCATTGAAAATCAGCATAGCGTGTGCGATCAGGACAGCGTCGGTGATCTATCGGAGTCACGATGCGCCCCACTCTCAAGCCCCGTTGGAAAAAACAAACTAGACCGGCTTACCGGCCACTGAAAAGAAATAAAATTCCCTCTCCCCTTGTAGTCGAGCCAAACTTACCATTTATCTCTAAAAGAAGCGTGAAAATAAAAGAAGTTCGATTAATATTACACGCCCGGTGAGCGTGGTCGGTGTGAAAAGTCGGGGGTAAATGTGGTTATGTCGTCGGTAAACGTAAGGGAAAAAAAATATTTCGACGCTCTATTTACATGACTCTGCGTCCCCCTCCTCTCCTTTTTCCACGAAGCTATGTCGCATCGTCAGCTGGTGCAAGCGGCTGCCCGCTGTGGTCTCGCCTCCTTGGATACCGGAGGTTATCGGTTGCCGTGGGCGATTGTGCCCGCCCCCCCGTTACTACGCGCTTGACCGCCGGCCTTCGGGCGAACAAGTCTCTCTTTGTGTCGTGTTGTAGGCGGTGGTGGCCGGACAAGGTCATCGCTCTCTTGCCGCTTGCTAGACCGCCCCGCCTTCCGAACGGAATATCGCACCTCTATTCTTGGCCCCATAGAGCCGCTTCTAAGCGGTTCTTGTGTTACCCTCTTGACTCGTTTAAAGGAAGAAAATCTACCCCGTTACGAATAACATGCGATACCGTATTAATTCTCGCGAGCAAGTGCTTGCGATGTTAAGGATAATTATCTCTTTCCACAAAAAGTCCATGCTGCTATACATTGTTTTCTATAATCAATCTTTTCTATGGAAAAAAACATGTCCTCCATTTACACCAAAATATCCCTTGATTAACTTTTATAAATTCCCATACGTAAAATACTGCGCTATGGCTTGCGCCAGGAAACGCGCTCATGACCGCTATGATGAACAAATTATTGTATCGCTTTGTCGTCTATGTTACCGCTCCTACAACACTACGAATGGACAACACGGCTGGTGCGCGCCGAGAATCGAACCCGGGACCGCCCGCACCGTCACCTGTCGGGGGTGCTTATGCAGAGATATGGGCTGGGGGTTACATGTAACGTTCCGAGTTGCCTTTTGTAAACAAAAAATTAAATTCCAATATACGTAAAACGCCTTTTATTACTCCAATTCACCTGTTCCCGCTGTTATTATTTTTAAAATAATAATGCGCACTTTTCAAAAAACAATACTCTCCGTTTCGCTCAGCAATGTCCCTTGATTAGCTCTAAAGAAATTTCAGCAACCTGAAAAATAAGGTGTTGTGGTCTGTTCTGGGAAACGCACTCGCGATCGTTATATTTAAAAAATACATTGCACCGCTTCCCATCCTCTGTCTATATATTAGAAAACAAAAAGAACGGCCGGCGCCTACACGGTCTGCGCCGGGAATCGAACCCGGGACCGCCCGCTCCGTCCTACGTCGATACTCACGGAGACATTGGCTCGGGCCGAAATTGAATATTTCCGCACTTCCTTTCTTGGTACACAAATGGCCCGCAGCGGACATGTGTCCGTTGGTGGCGTACCAGCGGTTGGTGTTAAAGAAAAAATTTTAAATAAATAAAAAAAACTTGTGATGCAAGACGCAACGGTTGTCATCATTATCTCACGTACGCGCTGCTATTATCACCTTCAAGTAGTGGTCGCTGCTAACGAACAGAAATGTACCCCTCAGTTTCATTAGAACGAATACCTGGATTATCTTTAAATAACTATCTCCGAGAAAAATACAGCATTCCGGGCTGTGCCGGGAATCTCGCTCACGAACACTTAAAAAAAACACTGCATCGCTTCTCCCTTCTTTTTATTCTATAAAGAAAGGGAAAAGACGGCTGGCGCACGTACGGTCCGCGCTGGGAATCGAACCCGGGACCGCCCGCGCCGTTGAACTTCATAGGGAAATCCTCTTGTATAGAAAGAAACTCTTTCTGGTTACGTAAAGAAAAAAATAAAAAAAGAACCGTCTCTACTTGTTCTCGGTTTCCGTCGTTATTACTTGTTTGTTACGATTAACTGCCGTCTTCAAGAAAAATTGCCTCTCCAATAGTATTGCCAATACCCCTTGACCCCTTTCAAACTAATTTCAACTTTATTTTTTTTTTTTTTTTTAATTAAATTACGATTAAATTTAACCTTTCCATGAAACCACTACCTGGTTAGCGAAGGTCCATACCGGGAAACGCACTCGCGAATAAAGAGAATTACAATCAATTGCGTCGTTTTCTCCCTTCGCTATATATAAAAGAAAGGCTGGCGCATGTCTGGTCCGTGCCGGGAATCGAACCCAGAACCGCCCTTGCCGTCCCATGCTTACCGATGTGTCATCTCGGGCTCAAATCGAGCGTTGTCAAAAAACAAAAATTTTGTTTAAATAAAACAAGAGTAGCGAGCGGCGGGCATATCGCCGTTGGTGGCGCGCGAGAGGTTGTCGTAAAGAAACTGATATGGACAAAATTACATTGCGATGCCTCATTTGGGTGCGATGGCCGTGTCTCCCTTGTCTCCCATACACGCCTACGGCGGGAGACAAAGCCTGCCCAGCTCGTTAGGCCTAGGGTAGCCGGCACGTATTCCTAAGGTCTAGGGTAGGCCATTCCCCTAATTTGGCATCGCATTCGCGATCCGAATGTTTCACATGCATGACAACGATTCGCGAGGAACTATTGCATTCCAAAAACGAGAATATGACTACCCTCAAAACATAATTGAGAAGAAAACGAGTGCCTTGCGCTAGGCGAGAGTGTCTCTTTGTTTCACATGGTCGCCCCCCCCCTACGCAAGATGGCGTCTCTCGCATATCCGAATCGCGGAACCGTCGAGATCGAAAAAGAGCATCTATGTGGCTTGTAAATGAGGTTATGGACCCGCAAGTGGGAAAAAGAAATGTTTATACCCGATGTGACACCACCCTCAGCTACTGTCACAACCTCTTAGTCGCAATATTTGGGACAATCTCATTGCGTGACCCCTGCAGCACTCAATCCCGGCCATAGGCCTCGTTTGAAAATAATGGTACAACGAATAAACAGACCTGGTCACGTAATGATTTTCCACTTTAAAGAAATGCTTGGCAACCCCTAATTTCTGCACTTAACAATCCTACACTGACCTGGTAAAAACGTGGAACCCTGGGATCCGAACCCGTAAGCACCGTATCGATGAATTTATTTTGAAAATCGGCGTCAATTGGCCACTTGGGGGATATCCGCACGACACGCACTGCTGACTTCCGAAGCAACAAGTGGGTCTCCAAAGTTTTCGGCGCCTACTGCTCGAGGGGTAGGTATCGTGACGTCACTGCTGGTGCGTGAAGGGCCAAGCGGGGGGTAAGGGGTAGACGTGACGTCACTCTATATTCAGCCTCACTCCCAGCGTGGGTGTCCGGAACGTGCGCCCTCTGGTTTTAAAAACGTTTCCCCCCCCCCTTTTTTGGAAAAGGAACGACGTCCTTCTAAATTGCCCCTTTTGTTTGTCAAAATAAAAAGTCGTAACCTTCACTTACTCGAAATGAAATCTCGCACCGATTGATTACTAGAAACGAAACATTATTCAACCTTCCATTTCGAAATGACCCTTCGCATTGACTTGAACTAACCCCCTTTCACCTCCCGCTATATCTGTATTATTCCTTTTACGGTATTTTTAATTCTTTCTTTTCCAGAAGTCGGTCCCGCTTTGAATGCCCCACTCCCTTCTTATTAATTGAACCCTGTCCTTTTTGTGACAGCAAATACAACCGGTACATAACTTTATGTTTTACCGTTTACATCTCAGTTTACGACTAAAATTTGCGATCGCCTAGCTGCATCCAGATACCCCTCAAGAAATAAAATAACAGTTGGTGCCAGGGAAAGTCCTCCTGACTGTTCCAGAACGAATAGCTGCGGCGCCTCCTCTTCTTTGCTGAGAAAGGGTAGCTGTCGCATGTACGTTCTTAGCCGGGAATCGAACCCGGGACCATCCGCTTCATTGGACACCGTAGGGACATGCGCTGTCCGCTTGACAGTTGTACAATTTGAATAATATGTTTCACTGATAAAGTGCGACTGGAAGGAAATACCCGAACACCTAAACTACACGATCTAAAATATTGTTCAATGTATACCAGACCCGTAATCGACCGTAGGCCTGTGTCTTAACAGCGAATGCGAAAAATATAATTGCCTAAGTCGTCGCGTTAGTTATTAAAAAAAATAAATCGTTTTACTCAGTTTTAATGCCTTTCCCTTACTTAAAAAAATATGTCTTTCTGCCAAATAGTTTTCCAGGACCAATATGATGGATGAACCACAAAAATCACCATACCCTGTCAATTCTGCACTGTTGCTTATGGGTAACTGTCAATTTCGAACGGTTGCGGTGACTACAGGGGTGGTTAGTGTCCCCTTAAATGCAGCCCTGGTCGGACGCGCGGAGGGACTTACTGCGTATGCGTCTCAGCTGTTGAGCAAAAATTTTAATCGCCCTATGGAAGAAATTGAACCCGTGTTTACTTCCTGATTCTCCTTTCCTTCACGTAACCATTTCCCCTTGGCGGTTCTGAAGAAATCAGACCGGTTACCTTTGCCTGATTAAAAAACGACGTCACCACTTAACCAGCCACCAGGAATCAGCCTTTCTTAAAAAGCAAAGAATTTTGTCGCCATTGCAATGAATATCCGAATTACTGACTTACGAATCCGTTTTTCTCATTTTGCTCTTTCGACCTACGCCAAAGACATCCCTTCTTGAAAATTCCATCACGTTCGATTAAAACAACGAATTACCTTTTCAGACTACTTTTATGACAGATTTGTTCTTGCGAATATGCGCCGAGTTTTACTGGCTTAGTATTCACTGTCACCCGAGTTACCGCCGCGGTTTCGCTTGAACGTGAACATTTACAATGAGCCACGTACTACTGATAGCGTGGCGGGAATTTCTAATGGACCCCCCTCATCCCATCTAACTCTTCTTTTTTTGTATGTACGGAGTTCGCAATGCACCCATAAAAATAGAATCACCTTTCTTGGTTATTGACACACTAAAAGGTCCTCCCACTTATTTAAAATTACTTGGACCTCAGTCACCAAATAACTTTTCGCTTTCAACATTGTCCACAGACCGGTTTAAAATAAAACCACCCCGCCGATTACTTTCAACGAGCCCTCTTTCTATTTCAAAAAAAATAATCGCGCCCTTCAAAAACGAAATGTTACTTTAAAATGTCCCCTTTGACTAACATGAAAATAAAAATATATACGCCAAATAATGTTTAAAAGGTCCACCCGCTATTTGTATTGCTTATAACGGATCTCCAAGATATGCCAGGTATACCGATGTCTG
>JAUJYS010004686.1:0-11701 GCA_033995665.1 Melogona broelemanni | reverse complement strand
CTGCATAATCAAAAAATCGCTTCTGACCCGCCCGTGACCGTGACGTCACCGCAGGGCAAAATCACCATCTGTCTATTCATAACCGCCATATTGTTTTTCAGTTTTTGTTCCCAAATGTTGTTTTGCAGTTAAAAATCAAAGATAATCACAATGCGCGACAACGATGATTCCTCGCAACACCAAAATCTTAGAATAGCCGTTGCGTGCTCGAGTAATCAAAATCGATCGATGGAAGCCCATGCTTTTTTGAGGTATGCCAAGACCACTAGGCCTCAAGGTCTAGCTAGCTTGGCTTAGGCAGCCACACATGTAGGCCTTCAAAAAAAAATTTAACCCCACGTATTGCCCCCATCGTAGGCAAGCTGAAGTCATTTGCCAAAGTACATACAAGTCTGGCTGCCGCAGTATCAAATGCTTTTGAAGTTTTTATATGTATACTAAGCTCATACGTATGCTTGAACTGGGTCGGGTAAAGCTTGCAATCTGGTAGGACTACGTGTCCTGTATTTACTAACACCTTTAAGCGAACAGACATCAGCGGTGTAGAAGTAATCTACGTAAATTTAAAAGTTGTCGCATGCATGCGGGTTTATAGAATTCAATATTCAGTAACCACGGTGTACGTCAGATAGGTATGCCTTGCGGTGAAAGCAAATGTTGCAGCAGTTTAGTATCTTCGTCAATACTACTCCTGGCCTGGTCTCTAGTTTATCCGATGTCAGGGTATTAGATGGAATTGTCGTAGTAACACAAAGGATAAAAATAAACTTGGTATCTGGTAAAAATGTGTTGCTTTTCGATTAATTGGACAATGTAATCATTCATCTATATTGCAGTAAAAAGGGATTCAAGGTTCGATCCTTTGGCACGGGCGATAAAGTAAAGTTACCCGGTTCGGCCCCGGACAAACCAAACGTGTACGAATTCGGCGTCCCCTATGAAGAAATGTACCAGGATCTGTTGGGCAAAGACAAAAACTTGTATCCTTTTAATTATGACGTCCAGCGTAATCAATTAAAAATTGATTTCCGTAATCGATTAAAAATTGCCATCGAATTTTTTAATGGATCGTGGCGATAGTAGTCTATCTTCCTTAATTGTTTCCTAAAAGATATACCCAAAATGGTATATTGCATATGCTGGACAGAAACAGGAGGATCAAACAAAAACCAGAGAGATTTCAGAGCTGCAAAGACATGTTCGATGTGGTTTTTTCTTGCGAAGAGAGAGTATTTGATCAGATAATAGAAGGTGCGTGCCAAACCGTAACCAATGGCTCCTCAAATGGTGTAGTTGGTTTTGAATTGCGCGCTCTCTCTTGTGTTGAAAACTAATATCCTTGTTTTTTTTTATTCTGTACAGATTTGGAAAACCGACCCACCGTCGAAAATGCGCCGGTGCACGTTTTGAATTTAGATATCCAGGACAACCACGAAGAGGCCACGATCGGCGCTTTCTTAATATGTGAACTTGCAACTAGGGTATGGACAGTCGCTCTTAATTTTGTTTTACTTACAGAATGCGATTGTAACTTTCTCAACACGACTCTGACAAACAACATGCCAAATAAAAATGGTTGCCAATTTAACTTTCAAGAAAATTTAATTTCTCAGCTCAAGACAGAATATCTACGATGCTCAAACTAAACGTTTGCTTCGAAAATAAATGAACCGGTTGTTGGTCGTAGGTTCATCGTGTCTAACGATTCCGTAATTCAAAACGAGACCGTAAGATATATTTATCGAGACATTGAATGTACGAATTTTATTTAGATTTTTTTTGGCTAGCTGAGGAAAAAATCCACCAGACAAAATAATATATTTGTCAGCGATCCTAATAGTGTGATAAACTGGCCAGCTACGCGCGACAAAATTCGATCCATGTCGATCTCTGAAGGTACGTTTACAGTTATTATCCGAACACACACGTTCATGTTCCTGTCAGAATTCGACTAGGAGGAAAGATATACATGTCGGCCCCCGTGGCTCAGTGAATATTGTCACAGTCTACTAAGCGGGTGGTCCCGGGTTCGATTCCCGGCGCAGGCTTTCGTTTATTCGATTCTGTGGTACTGGAATGTGCCCCTCACAGGCGAATGTGCTACCCCACAGCGACACGAGGGGTACAATAACCTCCTGTAGTGCTATTCACTAGTGATCCGGAATAATAAAAAAAATATATAAAATTTGGTAACGTTTAAACCCGGATATTGAAAAATAAATTGAGAGAAATGCAGACGAATTGGAGGGAGCGTGACACCCATAAAATTAATTGGCAATTCATCACATTTTGTGAGAACTCTCACACTACGTAAGTATATAAAAAAAAGTGTCCAGAATAAATAACGCCTACGCTCGCAAAGCGCTGATAATCGCTTGCGAGTTCGCACTAAATTATTCCGTTGAACGCGTGCCTATGAGCCTAGACAAATATCGCCTAATCTGGCAAAAATCCGATCAGATAAAACAAAGATCACGAAACAAACATAGGCTGTAACCGCCACGAACAATTTATGACCAATGCGGGGGTCACAAGACGCGAGTGAAAAAGGTCAAGTTCTAAAACTCTTGAATATGTTAAGAAATTTTACTATCTCAACGATCACTGCTCATCAAATGCTCACTAAACAAATAAATGAAACTGATTAATTTATCTTTATGCAGAGAGAATTCAGAATTCATAATATCTCGTGTTAATGTGGTAATGGAGCCAGCATGTTAGATTGAAAACGTTACAATATAATAATTCAAATACAGAGCCTGTAAAAATAAGGATAACCCCATCTTTGTCCTTAACTAGTCTTTGACCCCCGCCATTGGCCCCCTAAAAGGGGCTGCTTGCGGGATATATTGTAATTGTAATTCAGTGATTTGAACATATTTTCATTAATTAAAGAAAAGTAACCCCATTTTTTTCCCTTTAGATGTCCCAGTCAGAGGATTTGGATAACGACATAGACGAGATTGTTCAAGAATTTGAGAGCAAGACTCAGCGAACAGTGCTTCACACAGTCCAGTTTTATTAGTTCCCTTCCGACTGAACCAGTCTACACTGAAGCTTATTTTTTGATCGATACAACCTCATGTTTATAAGGTATATACACAAGCAGTCACGCCCGCTTTTGTATTTTGAACAATTTCAAATTGAACGGTCGTGACGTTTACTTAAAAAAATAACCTCATTGAGCGTCCACATGGAATGTGTCACAGCTTAACAATCCTGAGTTCTGTATTTATTTGGTTTACCATTTATTTAATCGATTATTGCTTGTTAAATCAAGACACGGGCAAAAAAAAGATACAATTGGCCGTGGGATTTTTTTTTGTATCAGACTTGTAAATAAACGTCAGTTAAATAAATTATCATGCATGACTGACCACTTTTTAGTGTTATTTTCTCCCGCATGGAATGAACTTACTTGAATTATTCGCACAACGTTTTACTTGTATTATTCGCGGATATGTTTCGTTAGAAAACATTTTCGTTAGAAAATGGTATCAATGAATCATTGGTAGCTGCGAAAGCTTATATTTTAAACAAAGGGACAAAAGTAGCCAAAATATAACCAAAATGAAGGTATTCAAAAGCACATTTTTAATCGTCGCTTTCATTTCAATTGACATTACACGTTCAGATCGTAATGAATTTTTCGTAGCTTTTCACGCTTTTTGTGATTATAGTGCTTTTTCCAAGGCTTACTCCCCAATTCGGCAGATGCCAGCGACATTGTTGAACCAGTCAAACTCACCACCGCTGCCTTCGCACGCTGATTAACATCGAACTTGACGTGAAATCCAGCTTGTTTCTATGAGAAAAAAAAATATTACCCCCATAAACAAATGACTTCGACTCTAATGCGCTTGGGTACAATTAAAAAACATGCGATTCATTTTTTAAGAGTAGCATTTAATCGATAAATGAATTATCGGATAACTTACCTGTCTAAAGAAAGCCTTGTCCAAATCTTGCGATGTAAACTTGTTGGACTATTTGGAAAGACAAAATTTAATAAAATTAAAATCAGACCAATTTACTAGTTTGGCAATGGTGTTCCTGTAGTGTTTTAAAATATTTACCTTGGAAATTTTAGCCTCCAACGGTGTCAGCGTGTGGGCGCCTCTTGGAACCGATGCCGGATAGAGGTGGAATTCCTCCTGATTGACGTACGGTGGGGCGTGACAATACAGCAGTTTACCCTAAAAAAACACAAAGTGCATTCGGTGGATCAAAATACAGTCATCATAATGAAAACTGCACTTCATATTATTGAGACGCTAATGGCATAAAATGCACGTACCTTGACGTAATCCTTCAAAACGTATCGCGCGGAGCGAGGATTGTCGGGGAGTCCACGCTGTGTCATGTAACCTCTCATGTCTTTGAATAAAAAACAGGCATTATTTTCATAGTACCGATAAAATAAAAACATTGAACTCTATAATTATTTTTAAAATTAAATCACTACAGATGCATATCGAACACAGATCCATATTCCAGTTATTACTACAATTCATCGCAATGAAATGTCAAGATAGTTCTGACGATCTGGGCTCGAAACCAACTTCGCTCGGTGCGCCCCATCGGTGATGCAGTTATCGGGCCACGCGGTGAAAGCCAAAGATTCTGGCGCCTACGCCTTATACAAGGGAGAACCCTGCGGCATCAATGGCCAGTACTTACATCCATACGCATTGAGTACTTCTTCGGAGGACGGCTGTCGCGATTGATCTTCGCCTTCCAGCGGCAATGGTATTCTGATGCCATAGGTCGATTCCAGAATATGTCTGGGTATGCAGGAGGCTATGTGACAAATGTTAAAGAAAAGCCGATCGCAATCACAGTGACGCCTCCTTTCAAATAAACACTACCCTCATTTAAAAAGTGACCCTGCTTGAAATCGACAATAAAAAAGGATATCAGGTTGACAGGTCCCACGTGATCTCTCATTTGATCAATCGGTAGTATGCCGTTCACGACCATGTCAGCTTTGGTGGACACAAACGTAGGCATGACCAGACCGGGACAGTCGCAGAGGCAAAGCGTTTCGTCGACAAAGAGAGTCTAAAACGAACAGAAAAAAAAACTTAAAATGACTTAAGGAAAAAATAACTCAAGTTAAAAATGCCACAAAATATTTTATAATGGTAATCAAATTGAGAGAGCCGCAACATGGTATACATTGTTAAAATGGAGAATTAATTTGTGGCAAATAAAAAAGAAAACGTTCTTTTAAAATAAATACCTGAAAGTGCTTGGTTTTTCCGGGGGTTGCGGACACGGAAACCTTTTTACAACTCAGAATGGCGTTGATCGTGGAGCTCTTTCCTACATTGGGATAGCCCACCTTAAAATAAAAAAAGAAATATATGAACGTCGCGTAGTTCACTTCCATATTAGGGTTATACAGTGTATGAAAAGTGTCGAGTATGAGATAAAGAAAAATTTTCATAAATAAAAATATATTTAGTACCAGTCCAACTGTAGTCATATGTTCTTGAAGTTTCGTGCCTTTGTGAACTGTCTTAAAGAGTTCCACAAGTTCCGTCTTTGAGCACAGATATCCCCTCGTAGACGCCTTTTCTTCCTCAGCAGCTGCAGCCTGTCCTGAATTCTTTTCTGGCGTGGTACTCATCTTGGACTTTAGACGCTCGCCTAGCTTGCCGACGCTGTCGTCGTCGCTTTCGTCTGTCCCACTCGCCGTCTCTTCTTCGTCGTCATCCTCCTCTTCCTCTTCTTCAACGTCGCTGCTCTCAGAGTCACTCTGGTCCTCGTCATACTCCTGGACGGCAGAAAAGAACACGACCGGCAGTCCGACGCCGTCGAAAAAGTCCTGCCAGGCCTCGCGCTGCGCCTGAGTCAGAAAGTCGGCCTTGTTCACCAGGATCATGTTGATTTTGTTGGGGCTCACTTCGGTGACGTATTTCTCCAGATCTTCGCAACGAAAGAGCAGGGGGTTTCGGGCATCCACGATCTGCACTACCACATCACTGAAACGACAAATGGCGTAATCAGAAAAAAAAAAGATACAATACGAAGACGAAAGACATTTCGACTAAAGTACCGGTATGCGAGGTATTAACAAAAATATGCAAGGTGAAAAATACATTAGAAAATATGAAGTGGAAATATCGTAATTGCTCACAAAAACACATTTAAAAATATGAAGTGGTAAGATCGTAATTCGCAAAGTACAACGCGGCAAGACCATAATTTTGTCTCCCAGTTAACTAAAATAGTGAAAAAAGGTAGTGCAGACGAAAAAATTATTATTATTAGGACCTATTAGAAATATTTGGCGATCCACGAACATAAAAAATGTGATTTAATATTCACCTCCGCTCTATAACTCTCCACATCTGCCTCCAAAACTCCAAATTCTTTTCGAACGGCGTCATTATTATTCCTTCAATATCCTGCAATCTAACAACAAAAAATAGTGCATGTGTCATAAAATCAAACGGAAATTCAATTTATTAAATTAACACAAAAATAAAACCGAAAATACAAGAACCAGAAAAAAAAACGCCGCTACTTACTGTGACAAATGTCTGCGCCAATCAAGAAACGCCTCACGTTCTTTTAGCTCCAATTCCTCTGCGGTGGTGGTCGAGTCCCAACTCGGCCTAAAAAAATCAGTTTGCATTATTATAAACAATTGAAAAATAACTTCTACGTAGAAAATGAATGCCAAACAGCTGGTGGCTTTCTCACCGGCGAGGAATGCACAGCAGCTGTCTGTTCGATTCTTGAACGGCTAAAACCTTCTGCTTTTCTTCATTAGTCAGGAGACCATCCGTTATTTTGGAATTGACAAACGTCACGTTCATTTTCTCTGAAAAACAATACAGTTTGGAAATTTGAAAAACATATCCGGGCGACGTGTGATGAATTTTTTTATATATTACGAATGCTGGTATCGCGGGAAGGGGGCAAACTTTAATAGGAGTGAAAAGTTGCCTGTATTAGTCAGTTGAATACCTGCAGTGAATTCTGTTCCAGCAAGTTCCGCCGTCGCCAAAAAATCGTCCAGGTTGCTCTGCTCAGTCACCGACTGCAAGTTCAGCCGACCCCAATTGTAGCCATCTTCCAAGTCAGTCGTGTGATACTACAATAAAAATAAAATAGAAGCATTGATAAGATCCCAACAATATGCGAAAAGCTTTACTGCTGATAATGTTCCTCTCCTCTTTCAAGTCCTGCAAGCGGGCTATCCGCACCTGGTCAGCCTTCCCTTCTGACTTACATATTACGTAAATCACCAGGATGATTCGCGCGGCAATGGGATGGGGATTTTTTTTTTTTTTTTTAAATCACCGTAGTGCAAATCATTACAGGATTACTGCACCCTCGTGTCTCTATGGAGATATGTGAAAGGCAGGGAAGGGAAGGGGAATGGCAGCTGGTAAAGCCCGGCTGCAGGATCAACCCCTAAGCTCTGGACTCCCTAATGGAAGCTCAGGGGTGACACCAGTACCGCGGCTCGTCGAATAAACGAGAGCCTCTGCCGGGAATTAAACCCAGATCCGCTGGTTGGCGAGCGAGCACGATCATTATATATACATCTACATATATAGATGGCATTGGCACGCTACCTCTCGGCCACAGCGGATGCATTTCACTCCAAGCTTCCGGACAGGAAGCTCGGGGAGAGTTGGCCATCCCTTACCCTGTTCCTAGGCATCGGCTATGAGTGGTGTTGTCACCAGTACCCCAGGATCGAATAAACGAGAGCTTGCGCCGGGACTCGAACCCGGGACCGCTCGCACTGCATTCGATTTCAATACCCACTGAGCTAGACGGATCGTACATTAATCTAAATTTAAAAATCGACGAATTTGAAAGCTGAATCATGTCATAGTTTTTTATCTTTATGGTCAAAGATACAATATTTTTAATTCTTCGATTCGTACCACAACGGCTCCTACTCCATATTGCGAAGTATATTAATAAAAAAATGCTGACAAGGATGTAGTTTCAAGCAAATTGTCGACTAGTCAGCTTCCTATTAGGGTAGCCCACACCACAAAAATTGGCCTGTTTCATCACGCCAGGTTCTTCAATCATTCAGCAATTAGACACTGCACGAGAAATGTTCTACGGATAAACAGATACGTTTCAACGTTAGTATGGAGAGAAGATTTTAATCTAAATCAAAATCTTCTCTTCATACTCATGTTGAAATGCATCTGTAGCTCAATACCGAGGATCTCCCCTTTCCCCCCTCCCCCATTGAGATCGAAAAAGAGGCTACACATGGGAATTATACCAGAAACATCAGATTACCTATTATTATTTTATTGTGCACGTACAGAACTAAATCGATACGCATGAAAGCACAATATTAACAACAAGCTGCTCATTTGAGTCTAATTTTTTTGTTCAACAAGGGCCATGAGGTCAGACCATCTAGGCCTAGGAAAATTGCTTATCTTTCATTAATTTTTACCATCGACTGTTGGTTTCTTCGCCTATGGCGTTGCTTCCCAAATCGGTCCTTGATAATCGCTCTTCCCAAATTGACATCATTCTTCTTCGTTTTACTCATTTTTGGTATTAATTTGCAATAATTCGCAGACTTTATGTTACACAACTTTTTTTTTAACCCACCACCTTATGGCTGATATTCGCCCATCGCTAAACCTTGCATGAGCAGACAACTTTGTTGTTAAACCATATGATGCAACTAGCGCACTAGCGACACACGCGGTCTAAAAATGTACTTGAATGCGTTTTACACCCACCGCGCCAAAATTCAACAAAAATGAATTGTGCTCTATAGCAAAAAACTTCCAGTTATGCTAAAGTAAAATTATAATTTCTTGTGAAAAATGGCTGAAAAATATGTTTTTTGTTTTTGTTTGTGCCATCGAATACCGGAACTTAAATGGCTCATAAAATAATTGCAATTTTCGTACGATCCGTCAAGCTCAGTGGGTATGACAACAGACTGCTGAGTAGTGAGCAGACTGTTGGGTAGGAACGGCAAAGGAACGTCTCGTTCCTTTTCTGAGGAACATTGGAACGAACCGGGAACTAGTTCCTTTTAAAAAAGAAACGTACCCAACACTGCTATGACGTTCAATGTATTTAAAATAATTGAGAAAAACTGATTAAACATAAATAAAATCAGCGATATTAAAGTCCGATAGTAAGACACTTAATCTTATTTAAAATAGAAATTCTGTTTTTATATTTTTTTTAAATCGACTTGAAATGTCGTATTTTCTTATTTGTGAATCACGCGACAGTCTAGTTTTCTAATTGGTTAAATACATGTATTTATTTAGTCTTCTCGCCGCCGTACGAATATTTTACGAGGGGTGTCCAATCAAGGAAAAATTCCATGGAAGGGAGGGAGGGGGCAGGTATATCTGGGACCCAAAATCCCCTGATAGCACGAATTCAATGTAACACTAATTACTGGAAAATTTTGAAGAAAAAATTTGAGGGGGGGGGGGAGGCAGTATGCTCTCATTTCACAGACGTACTTTTCCACTGTCGACATGTTGAGGTGAGTCAAAACGAACAAATGTGGTGAAACAATAAATCGGGGAGGGTCACTTCACATGGAGGGGAAAGGGAGAGAGTAGGATTACGGCCATGACGGACGATTCAGGTCATGAGTCATGACCTGAGAGGACACGCCAATCAGGCGGCCGGGATAAAGGTAAGGAGGAGCCAAAAATGAAAACACCTAGGTTGCACCCTTTTTTTGGTAACCATTCTTCAGTCTGGGAGACCCCGAATCAATCAGATCGACTTTCTTATTTCCACCGTGTGGTCTTTCTTTTCCTCGAGGTTGTTAAGACCGACTACGTGCTCCGCAATATTGCCGTGTCGATCATACTCGCTTAGCTTGCTGTTGCTGTCCGAGAACCCGATGCGCTGCCGCGGGCCCGTGGTTCAACCACTCGTCACCACTTTTCGCCCGCCCCAGATCATCACCCAACCGAAAATTTTGCCCCGTTGTGACCCGATAAAATAACCCGGTCTCTCCGATCCTGTAAGTATAGCCCTTTCTCACTAAACGCGCGCTGACGCCACAGATGGAGGAGGAGGGTGGTTGTGGTGGTTGGGGGGGGGGTGCTAATGTCTTATTAAACCGGTCTTGAATAAATTTCAAGCAACGCAAAGCGCAACGCATTTTTTTAATAACTTGTATGAATCCAACAAAAAATAGCAAAAGAGTCAATGGATTAGCAAGGCTTCCAAGCAAAAGAGTCAGACGCCGCAGATGAAGGAGGAGGAAGATGTACAAATTCAAAATCGAATGACGCCAAATAATAATAATAATAAAAATAACAAGACCGAAAATGACGTTACACGACGAAACAGAAAATTTATTTTTGCTGTTGGGAAATTGTGTATCGGATTTCGTCGAGCCTTTCGTTATACAGCTCTCTCGTTAGTCATGTATCTCGCTCGTTAGAAGGAAGCAAGTAAGCAATTCCTGGACTGACCCAGGTCACGCGCGATCTCATTAGTGTTGCGCAAGGGTGATATGAGTTGAGCAATAAAATAAGGTCGTATTGCGAGAACGACAATTTTTGTTTATGGATGTGCGATCGCCTTTAATTAAAATTTAGTCCAATTAGCATTAAAATTAATTTCGGTTGTGCACATATTGTGTGTAAAATCTGTAAAATGCGCGCAAATATATAGCTCGCATTGTGTCAACGTTCCAAATTAAACCTCTTTTTTTAAATACAGTAGGCGTTTTATTTATCTTGTGGCCATTGATCAAATGTATGATTATTCTATTGGTTTATTGAAAAACGCGCGTTTAGTTAAAGTTACGCCGCGAAATGGTTGAATGTGATAATTAAAGCGAAATCAATGTTATTTATAGGATATTTCAACGTATCGCAAATTTTTTAAAGAAGCGAAATCAATGTCATTTATAAGCTATTTCAACGTATCGCAATTTTTTTAAAGAATATAATAAGACAAATACAAATTAAATGCAAATAAAATTCACAATAATTTCACGTAATTTAGAGAAATTTCCATATTATGTTTATTTCCATATCATAGTTTACTCTGATCAGTCTGATGGCAAATCTCCAAACCTATGCAGTATATTCGAGACCAATTAACGGTTTACCCAATGGCGCTCTAAAAAATTAGTACATTTATGCTCGTATGCACGGAGAGTTACCCAGCCTTAAACAGTGATATTACATTAAAACTAAATACATTTAAACTAAATTAAAAACTAAAAAAAATACATTTAAACTAAATCACCGGGAAAAAAGGAGCGCATAGGCCAAGGTTGGCCATCATTTACAGTTTAAACGATATTTTGTACGAGGCGTCCACACTCACAGACGTCTGAGGCTCTGAGCTTATGATGAGACGGTTTCTATTTTAATACATTGTGGTGAGTAGTAGACACACGCATATTCTAAGTTTCTGGTGCGGTGTCAAAGGAAGTGAAGGCGGTAGTTTCGTGTAGATGAAACGAATTCACGTTATTCGAGATGGTATTCGAGATGTAGGTAATATTCATCTTTAAATTATTAATTAAAAGCAAACAGTTCAAAGAATATATTTTATTTCCCCAAATTTCCATATTAAATGAATTGTACTGTAAAACGTTTGACTATAGCTAATAATTTCTAATAACTAAAAAGCAAGGCCTAATAGTTCATCCAAAGTAGTTTAGAAGTAGAAATTGAATTTCTACAACCAGTTGCAAATG
>JAUJYS010004685.1:0-11702 GCA_033995665.1 Melogona broelemanni | reverse complement strand
AAGCTCAGGGGTGACGCCAGTACCCCAGGCTAACGAATAAATGAAAGCCTGCGCCGGGAATCGAACCCGGGACCGTCAGCTTCGTAGGATGTCGCCATACCCACTGACCCATCTGTACGTATAGCATTAAACGGAGTAACTAAATGAATTTCGTTTCGATTGCATGTGAGAATGAGATTGCATGCGAGAAACTTGTGAGTGAATGAACTTGAATATGATTAAGTTCAATGTTTTTATTCAGTGCCTATTACGAAGTGCCTAGTGCACTACAGGATTACTGCACCTTCGTGTGTCTCTGCTACACGAGCGATATGCGATTCGGTACTTCTAGCGAAAATATTGTAACCAGTCTCATATGTATTTTTTACATGATAACTTCCATATACTGGATGTTGTTTCTGGGAATTAATTTAATGGTTTCGGTTCTCAGGAGGATATTGGGTGTTCGCGGCTTTGCCCTCGTACAACACAACTCGCAGCTTGGCTGAATTCACTCTCGCTGCCGCGTTCTGGTGTACTGTACTCGAAGCGAGTTGGTAATGAGAAAACGAATTGTTTATTGGCCGACGACCATTAGAGCCCGGCCTCGGGGCGCCTTTCTAAATTGGAACAACTGCTTTGCTATTATTTTCCATATTGTCGACGTCGTCGTCGCGCTCTTCCTTACTGTCTCCCTCTTTCAATCTAACTGCCTCGCTTTCTCGGTTTTTCTGCCCGTATCCTCCTCTTTCTCCTGAGACCACTTACGTGGACTTCTAAAAGCTAAAGGCGGTATTTCCCGTGGCTGGCAATAGCGGCGAATGCAACTGAAGCGCGCAAATTGCAGCACCGGTTCGGCGGCTGGGTAGCACTGCACGTGAGCTGCGAATGCATTCGCGACGAAATTCTATTCGAATTAGCTGCGTTTGCATTCGCCGCTCTCGTGCAGTGCGGTCTGGTTGATGCACCGTTACTGCAATTTGCACGCCATTAGCGCATTCGCGGCGATTACCAGCCACGTGAAATACCGCCTTTAGTTTAGCGGGCGAATGAGATAAGCGCTGCGGTGAAAATCGCTGATGTACCACACATGATCGATGAAATTTAAGCAGTCTTAAGAGAAATGTTATTTTTTCTGCTTTGAGCGCCGTAGGGGTAAAGATATTTTTACTTCGATCACAACATCAAGTGCAATTTGTCAGAACAGTAGAAAAATACAATTATTTCCGTTGAGACGTTCGCGTATCGTGGTGCTATTAGTCTTCGATATTACGAAGCTTAGAATATTAATGTACCTGTACGTATGAGGTAAATGTTATAAAAAAATACACTTACAGGATAATTTTTTTTTCTTCTTTTTATTTAGACTTGTATTTGCAATCGAGAGTTCATGAGCAAATAAACAAAAAAAAATCACGAGATGCACAAATTAAATTAGATGTTTAAAAAAGATAGATGCACAAAAGGAAATTAAATTTAAAATCTTAATAATTATAATAATAAAACGTTCGCTAATCCATTATTGTAAGTATTGAAACTCGTTTTTATGTTATTGTCTTTAAATCGTGGAGTCTCTTAGTTAGTTATAGTGTATATATAAGTAATCATTTTTATATCGATTGGCTGTGACTTTATACTTGTATGGCATCTGGTAAACAAACGTTTGCTAACCATCCAGCAATTGTTGTTCAACTTTTTATTTATGAAAATTAATTTTTTCAACCCCTGGTTCATTTTTGTCTTATTCCGTAGTATCCAAATTATAACTTTTTTCTCATAACCTTTTTTTATATATCAAATAGAAATATAGCTACAATTTGGTGTATTCATCAGCGTTTCACATACATTGCCGTTCTGTTTTATCGATTGAATTCGAATGATATTCCGTCAATTTAAATTAACCTTCGACTTTTAATTTTTATGATACTAACATGACACGGTAGTTGACATTCGCCAGCAGTGTCACCATTATGTCCAATAAATAATCATCCAAGTTGCTGGCAGCCAAAATGTTCCATGTACCACCCGCTTGACTAGAATGGTATCGCCTACCGCCAACTGCTCACTATTCATATATAACACACTCCACATACACACGCGCCAATTAAATTATATATCCGTGACAGTTGCATTGAAACGATACTTGTAAAAGCCAACACACACACCATCATGTATGAGTCATCATCACCGCCGGCAAATGATGACTGCCAGTGTATGAACGTATAGCTTCAGGTGTTGAACCATCTGGCGCCGTCGTTGACTTTCGGTGTACGAGTACATGAAGTTCACCGGTGACTTTTTCCCTCCCATTACTTGTATTGACGTCGGTCCGTCGAAAATCGTGGCTGTCCTCTCTCTCTCTTCCCCGCCCCCTTCCCGCTCGTTGTTGCCTCGTCCCGCCACATTGTTCGAGTGGGCGAAAATGCGTTTTTGAAACTACGTTGGAGCTCGTAAAATGCGATCGTCCGTGTTAAACAATGGACCCTCTGCCTGTTGTCGAGCGTGTGCAAAGGGGGAGGGTGGTGGTGGCGGCGGTGGGGTGGTCGGCGCTTTTTATCCGGGTGTTGCTTGTCGATTTATGCGTGTTTGCGATGGCCCTGTCCCGCCTGTCTATTCAGCAGTCCGGCTCAGTAAATATACTTGACCCTCCCTCCTCATATCGTCCTTTCCCCGAATTGCGACGGCAGACTCGCCACGTGCAACAAGAAGCATGGTACTTTGGTTTTATAGCAGCCAATTTTTTTTTTAGTTTTTGATTTTGCGCCATCTAGTGGGCTTCATTGAAAGACGCTACTATCAAACGCATGCTTGAGGGAAATGTCGTTCACATTGCGTTGCTACTCGATTTCGCTACTTTTCCTTTTTTATTTTCATTTATTATGATTTAAGAGTTTTTGAGTGAGTCGAATTTGCAACCGGTTGTGGTGCGGCGGTCCCGGGTTCACTTCCCGGCGCGGGCTCTCGTTTATTCGGTCCCAGGGTACAGGTGAAAATGTGCCTTCTCACATATTGCCATAGCGACACGAGGTGTACAAAATAAAATTAAAAAATTGTGTCGTTGTAGTATTTCTTATTTCGCTGATATTTGCCATTCTGTGGATGTGTTTTGTAATCTGAGAAAATATTGTCTTACCCTTTGTTCTTTTACTACTAATTTGATGTGTGATTATTAAATCAGTGTTGAATAATGAGATCAATTTGGTACCAGTGGTGGCAACTTGATGTAGGTCGAATGGCGAGTCCAGATATCGGTCGCGGAATAGCTGGAATGGGTATTTCCCTTCGTCCTCCGCCCAATTGTTTGAAAATGTCATTGCTCGAGTGTGGGTGATGGCGGGTGGTTCGACGTGTTCGCCAGCGTGGTCAGGTGCTTTTTTTCCACCTCATCGGATGCGCGCACGGTCTCGCCAGCGTGTCGATCTTATCTGGTGTTGGCAAATAGTCCACCGACTACTATCTGGTCGTATATGTAGTATATTTCGTGACCCCACACACACACGTCATCATATACTACGCATTGTGTCTCATTTTTTGTTCTCTCTTTCTGTTTGCTCTGTAGGTTCGGACGCTGTTTGTCAGCGGTTTGCCAATGGACGCAAAGCCGCGTGAACTGTACCTGTTGTTTCGATCTTATAAGGTAAGCACCGGACAATGGACGGGCACGCGCTTGTTTATTTTTGGATGCAGCGGACAAGGGTGGAGAAATGGGGATCAACAACCCAGCGGTTGAATGTTTGCATTTGTTCCTGTCTGCGGTTATACCTGTCTGCGGTTGGTTGTACGTCTACGTCTATTTGGAGCTAACTAAGCAGGGCCAATTAAAAATGGCACGGTATTCCTGGTTGCCAGTAAAATTTGGCCTCTAGCGATAAGCCTAGTTTTCAACATTTATTGGGTACTTCTATTTGGTTAGTTAAGCACTCGTTTTATTTGTATGCAGTTGTTTGCGATCGAGTTTACCAGACGAACTGTTTTAGTATTCGAAAACTTTTAAAGGTTCAGCTTTTATTGTGCACTCATACTTCATTAATTGTGTATTTTTTCTTAATTTTAATGATTAAAATACTTAGCAATACATGTGATGTGCTGCTCTATTTATTCAAAAAATATCTAAATTCCTGGTAGTGTCAAAATATTAATTTTTTTCGAGTAAATTTTATATTGTTCTGGTAAAGCATGTAGTCATTCTGAAATTTCTGAAATATAAGTCGTATATATGCTGAAATTTAAGAATTTAACATAATTCACATCAATTTGAAATCAGTGGGAAAGATCAAAAGAACATTTTTAATAGAATGATTGTATTGGCTTCTTAACCTAGAACGTGAAACAGCGGGCAATGCGGTACAGCATCAGGGGGAGCTTTTCAATTAAGCTACGCTCGTCTGTTTTTTTATTCTGTTAGGTCACAATGGTTTGCGATTTTGTCGAGATTTTAAATTCGGATATCATTGTTCGCCCATTTTAAGGTGTTGTTTCTGACTTCTAAAATAGTTCAGCGCTAATACCCAACGATATGTTGCTATGAGAAGAGTCGCCGACCTTTAAATCTAATGTATTTTTTTGCGTCAAGTTTTATTGTTCTCCTTGGTTCCCCGTGTCCCGATTAGCGAAAAGGGCATGACTCTACAAAATCGGTAAAACACGAATTAGCCTGTACAAATCCTAGTTTATTTTTCCCCAGTGCTTTCGAATAGGGGAGCGATATCAATTTTATTCGTTCGTTATTTTTTCCCCACGTTCGCTTCCGAACCAAGCGGTAAACAGGTTTAAAAAATGTTTACAATTTCCGAGTATTGTAAAATTTATTAGAAAGCAAAGGTGTGGTTATGTAGGAACTCCAGTCTCATTGAGGGCCCCCGGGAACGTCCACTCTTAAGTCGATAAATGTCCGGGGAAAAGGAGAGGGAGAAAATCGACGAAATGATCGAGCACAAAATTCCACTTCCGTTTGCCTGCGAGCCGGGCCCTGCTCCGCGACGCAAGTCGCGTTTCTTCCGCAAACGCACCACCTTCCCCCGGTACCACACATTGTGTGGGCGCCGCCACTAGCGGTTTTAGTCGGGCAATTAGTAGCGACATTAACGACAAAGATCGTGGGAGAGGCGGGAGAGAGAGAGAGGATCCCGCGTCTTGAACATTTCCCGGCCGCGCGCCGAAGTAACTTGTTTTGCCTCACCCCGCACGCGCGTCATTCATTACGAGCGGCCGCGTTTTGACGCGCTCTTTTATTGTTGCAGTTTAAGCTCTTTGTTAACGTTTATGGATCTGTTGACCGAGCAAATTGAACACGCCGAGATGGTGGCTGTCTAGTGGGGGGGGGGATGAGGGACGCCACGCCACACCGATTTTGCCCCCCTTTCTAGTCGCATCCCTCATTTGCATACAGCGTGTGGCTTAATACAACGATAAATTTCCTTTCCGGCTCTTCTAATTTGATGACGATGCGGATGACCCGCGGCAACTGGATGGATTGATGCTCTCTGCAGACGATGGCGACCTCTAGGAGTAGAGGGGGGTGTCAAGGTGTTAATTCTTAATATTGTTGTCCGTTCACGTAGGAGACCGTACTTATTTATGTTTCGCGTAATCCCAACCGTGCTTTTTTAATGGCGTGATAAAATCGCAACTTTGAATATTGAATAATGGGCTTTATTTTAAGAGTTCATGATTTTATGATCGGCTAAGACGAAGCCGAAGTGCATTTTTTTGTCCTAGAATGGACACGAATTTATTAAGTATTTGCGTTATTCTGAAAGTTTTAATATTTATGCAACAATTAATTTAAACAATTAACTTGATTATTATTCGTATTGAATTACGGTAGTTTTAAAATTTAAATTTGAACAAAACTTTACAAATTCATGTCGTTATTGTAAAGTATTTCTCAAAATGATTATAATTTTATTATAATCTGTTTATGTAAATGATAATAAGGATTATTTCATTTAGAATTGCAAATTTGTGGAATAATAATTTAAATAAATGATTATCTTTACGAAAGTTCCTTAAAATCCATTCGTAACAAAAGTTAATTTATTCTCGAAAAATAAGCTCTCCGACAAACTGAATGGTAGTGCCGGACATAATTTAATGTTCCTCTGAATCCAACGTTCTGGCGTTGATAACCCGATCAGATTAAAAATGACGGCGGAATCACTAAATTCTCGGGAGACCAGATTGTGGGTCGCGGATATAGCGCATCGCCGTCGGGTCATACCGCCGGAGACGCTGCCATATCGTCCATCGCGCGATTAGGTCGGACTCCTCTCGACGGCGTAAGAGCCTAATCCTGCGAGACCGCGTTGACTGGTGATGTTGGCGGGGCGGGGTGGGGTGCGCATGCGCATACGCGAAGATCCGCTTCGGCGCTGACGATCCTCACCGCGCCTTGCAAAACGCGTGCCGCTAACACCCCCAGTTGTTGAACTTAATCTAGCGGAAGCGACCACAGTAATAATAACAATAATTCGCCTGCGCGACTATGTACAGAAGCTCCGGTGTGGCTAAAAGAAAATATCTTCGCCGCTAGTTCCGCTTTCTCGAGCAGCTTTATTGTTTTTATTTAACTCGAGCCTCCCTCTCATTCTCTTGTCCTCTCTATACGCTGTTCCTGATGGAAAGATTAACGATATTCATTATGGTAGCGCGACATCTAAAGCTCATTTAACTGTTTATGGATCTAAATATTCTCTCGAGACCTCGGACATAATGGAAGGAAAAAATATTTGCTGGGTCCTTTTTGAACTGCTAAGACGTTGTGTTATGAAATAGTTTAATAATCAGCATGTTTTCTTACGAATAGAGTCAGTGAAAGTGCGAAAATAGTTATAAGCGATCAAGCTTCTTAAATGTTTGAATTTTTTTTTTGGAGTCACAGGGCGTACTGAGTGAATGAATGCTAAATGTTGACACGTGGTCTCGGGACTATGTGTGTGTGTCTCTTAAACGAGTAGTTCTCCGCCATTGTTCTTTCATTGAAAAGAAATATTTATGTTCCATGTAATGATAGGTGGAAATTTATTGTCGTCGCTAAAGTGAATACGAAAATAGAGCTGCGCGTAATTTGAGCGATGTTTCTCTCGAATTTTCCGAGTAAGAAGCGTTTATTTTGTCCCATTAACTGGGTTGCAGATTTATCGTGGCTTGCTATCTGCCTAATGCGACACAGACGCTGACACGCTTTTGCCTAATGATGATGGTAATTGAAAATACAGATATCCGTGTACTAATATACATGTGTGTGTATATGCCGTGTACATATTACCAACCTTTGCGTTGGAATGCATATTTGATTATGACATTTTCGGGTAGAAAGCGGAAAGAGCGTTCGCTGAGCCAAAGCCAATTTGCATCCTACATGGTGTGCCAAAAAATTGTTTGGTTTCTCTTTGCTCGTATTCCAATGTTCTCTTGATGACGAGGTATTTGTTAGACTTGAACAAAGCAAAAAGGAAAATTAATTTTAAGGAAAGAATCAATCTTAAGATTGTTGATTGAAAGGTAAATGACTGATTGAAGGGCTAAACTGTGGGAAAATTCCCCGCACTGAGTGAATATCATTGAAAGAGATTCTGTACCCATTGTGCTACTTAGGCAATATGTGAAGGCCATTATCAGTATTATTCAAGTAATCACATTTTTAGTCGAATGTCAAAATAATATATATTACAAACATACTGGATAAAACAATTAAGACAGGTAGAGATATGTAACGTTCTAAATAATAAATAATTTGTATTTTGGTGGTCCCGGTTTCCATTCCCGACATGATATTCGATCTCTTAATGCATCTTCAAGATAGTTTTCTCAGCAATTGTTTTGCTTTTGTATGATTGGGGCGGCACATACCGGTTTAAAAAAAAAGGACGCCAACAATCGGAATGGTGGCCTTAATTGCTCAACCATTACGAGAGCAGCGCTGCCAGATTATGTTCTTAAAAAGCTCGTCTACGAATAGAACGAGCGAGAAAAGAGGAACCACCCACTTTTCCCCATCCCGTTGCCTTAATTTGTATGGGTTTCGACTTGGTTCACCCAAATTGATTTTGCGTCCGCTGGTGTAGTCGGGTTTCCGCGACCGCCCACTCACAATTTTCCCCCTTTTTTCTTCGTCGCTCCATTTTCAGACGTCATACACTACCGTAAATGTGTATGTGTGTACACCTCATTCAGTCGTTCCGGCTCGTTCATTTCGCCGTAATAACTCATATCTGGGCACACTGTTACTCTGCTCGTTCTATGTCTTGGCGTCGTTGGTATCCTCCTCCTAATACCCTGCGCTTAAGTTGAATATTTATGTTTTTTGTTGTTTTTGCTGATACCGATATGATTTTGTCCACCCGAAATTCTTATTTTTAATATTTTTTTCCCCCTAAAAATATTTTTTTAAAAATCACTTATTGTATGCGTTAAATAATGTCATGTCGTTTGTAATCCTTGGAAAGCGTGTATAGATTGTATGCGAGAAAGCTCAAAATTAAACTTGTAACAAATGCTGGAGGCAGTAGTAGTCGATCGGTAACATTTGCGATCGATTGTAAGTATTATTGCGATTTATTGCGATCGCATTGTGTATAGATCTCAATTGTTACCCATTGAGATGCTGCCTACCGAATTTGATTTGAGTCTAATTCTGAAATTTTCGCTGAGCTGATCCAATTGTTAACTTCTTAACGTTAATATCAATCTAGCGATTATTGAACATTTGAAAAGGTCAGATTTTGATAATAATAAGAAAAAAAAAACATTGTATTTAATACATCCTATGCTATATTCACTGTAATGATTGGAAATAACAATAATAATAATAAGTTAATTAGTTTGGCAGTGCATATACCTGCAATATAATTGGCGTACACTTGTGTACACGTACTGTCTCATCATTGCTAATAATTCCGAACAAAACTTTTCGGATTCGAATTTCATCCCGATGGCTAATCACTATTAATTATGAATAGCTGTTTGTTAATTAATGTAAAATATACTTAAAAAATCAAATTGGGAATTGTATCAAAATGATCGGTTCGCCAGACAATAATTATTTCAAATCGGGGGCGTTGGTCTCGTGAGGATCTATCGCTTCGTCTAACACCCCCGGCTCGGCAAACTGCCTTCGGAAGTAATGCAATCCGTTAGCGTTGCCCATTTGCGCGCATTTGATAATGACATTACCGGCATTAATTTTTCCGAGATCTACAAATTAAAGTAGAAGCATTCCATTAGGCTAGCGTTACACACAAAAGAACGTGCGTGTTCTACCATTTTTCGCTGCTCGTTCCATGCGCGTGTACAGTGTGTGCGCGCGCTAGGAGGAGGAGAAGGAGGCGGTGATGGCGGCGTCGTCGTCGTCGTCGGGCGTCGGTGGCGCACTTCGCCGGCGCATCCGTCTAACGTTTAGCCTAGTCATTTTCTTCCCCGGAGCGAAAATTGTAACTTCAGAGGGAATTGGAAATGGTATACGGCCTCGAGCATCGCTCCGGTGTACACTTTCACTCGCTCTTTCGTTCGCTCTCTCGCTCTCTCCCTCGCCCACGGAGACGACTAATATTTTCAAAGGTGGCTTGGAAGGGTGGAAAGTGCTCTTTCCTCCTTAGACCACGCGTCTGGTAATATGGTTCTCCAATCTGTGGTTAAGTTAACTATCTGCTCATTTTTCGACAAGGTGGAACATGTTCAAACAGATTTGCCAGCATGCTTGACTTCAGCGAGCTTGCTGAGGATGTTGTTGAACTTTTACTACTGCACTGATTGACCTTTCGTTCTATACATATAGAAGTAAATTTCCTTCTGTAAGACCTCCTTGAGCGGATTTTTTTTGTGCTGCGTCATCGGCGAAAACGACTCATGTTTGGTGTTATTATCTGATATTATACGTGTATTTTTTTTAATTTCCGTACTCTTACAGTATGCATCTTTACCATGTTATTTTTATACCCAAGATTCTTCCCCCTTCGTGTATGGAAATATATGGTTGATTGAAAAAATTTTGTGCCCCGGAATCGAACTCGGGACCGCCGTACCGCAATCGGTCGCAATACCTAATAGGCTACGACGTGTGTAGATGGTGAATAGTGTCCCTACCTTCTCCATTCCCCTAAACTATGTACAGTACAAAGTTTATGTCCTGGTGCTAAAGAAACCAGATGGCGGGTTTTGAATCTCTTCAGTTCAATTAACAATATATTTTCTGTTTTTTTATTATAAATATTTAATTTTATTATTATGAATTGTGAGCATGTTTGCTTGAAACCTAGAGAAACCGTGCCACCGACTTGGCGAGTGTCTAGGGAGGATGCTCCAGCCAGAGACCTGGAATTGCATGGAGAAATATAAAAGGGAGTGGGGGGACCGATTGTGGTAGACGTCATTCGTCGTTGGTGCGTCTTCGGTGGAACAGATAAGGCCTTTTGTTAGTGGCGGCGGGCGTTGGATACGCGATGCACACTGACATCCGGTTGAGAGAGAGAGAGTGCGCCTGTGTGGTACTTCGCGTACGGAGGGAAAAAGTGGAAATATCGGCAGCGAAAAGAGAGCACCTTTTCCTCTTCATCTCACTCCCTTTGCTCCCACGTACCGCGTTGTGTTCGAGCAGGGGTTGTCAGATTGTGCCGCGTCGTTAGTTCTGGGAGCCGCGTGACGTAATTATCCACTCGTACCTGGCTAAAGTGTAGGCGATTGACCTTTCCATTTTTGTGAAAAATAAATTCAGTTGCGATTACAAATTCCAAATGTTCTTTACTAGAAAGGAATTGTTTATTTTATTTCATGTCATTGCCTATGTCATGGCAAAGACTAATGGACAAGCGACGCATAAAATACTTAGGAAGTAAGTGTGAAAACTGGGAAGACTCTCCCATCTTTTCAGTCACAATCTTTTGTTTAGATCTCTCACAGCGGTTGATGAGATATACAATATAGCTTAATGGTGAATTTTATTATTCTATATTAAATATTATGGTGGTTATTGAGTATATTGTTGTATCTTGCAAAATTACGAGTGACTGGGCGTGTCCTTGAGATTGTTCTAATTGGAAACGGCACCGTAAGACGGGGACAAAAGGAAAGTGATGCACGTAGCATCTCTTTCCTTTTGTCCCCGTCTTACGGTGCCGTTAGGTTATTTCTCTTACATTCAGCGCTACATAAGTTTTGCTTCTTTCTTATGGCAAAGAGCTAGTTATCCTAAACGAGTTGGGAATAGAGCCTAGTAGTAGGGCTTCGGCCTGGTGTTGAAACTTGCATTTTTGTTTTTGGTCGGCAATCCCTCCCCCCTCTACCTGTGTGCGTTTGCACCGGTCATGTTGGCAACGTTTCACCATTGTGTAGTACGAATCTAAGTTGAGTAGACATTTTGAGCAGCCTAGAGCCTTGGTAGTCAGAGTTATTGGCTCAAAGTCTCGATCTTGGCTGCTAATTGTTTTCGAATTAATCGACAAAAATTTGATTAATTCATTTGACTTTTTTAATTGGTTTAAAAAATACTGTTACGATAAAAAAAATAGTTCGCTGGTTTTTTT
Organism: Melogona broelemanni; assembly: GCA_033995665.1. NCBI lineage: Eukaryota > Metazoa > Arthropoda > Diplopoda > Chordeumatida > Chordeumatidae > Melogona > Melogona broelemanni. Next base: position 204 of record JAUJYS010004685.1, on the reverse strand, counting down.
TAAATGTTATGTATGAAGATAACGCGGTGATTTTGGTCTACTCGTGCTTTGCAACATGTACATATGTGCCTAGTATTGTAACAACTGGATTGAAAAGAAACTTAAATCAATATTGTTTAAAAAAAATATTTACATTTTGACAAAACAAAAACAAAAATGAGAAAGGAAATGAAATACTTTCTCATTGCATGTGATTTATTTGAT
>JAUJYS010004684.1:0-11702 GCA_033995665.1 Melogona broelemanni | reverse complement strand
AAGCCTGCGCCGGGAATCGAACCCGGGACCACCCGCTTTGGAGTCTATGACCATAGCCACTGAACCACGGAGGCCGCACAAATAAATATAAAAATATGAAGTTTTTATTAACATAAGTTAATTTAATAATTAAAATGTCAATCTTAATTATCAAAAGTTCGCATCAATAACTAAATATTAATAACTTAAATAATTCAACATCACAAATTAATTTTTTTTTAAATTATCTAAGCTCGTGTCAATAATTAAATATGACAAGTTTTAAAATCGAAAGTTTATATAAACAATTAAATATTAATAACTTTAAAAGTCAAACGTTCAGATCAATAGTTATTAATATTTTTAATTTCGAAAAAGTTATTCTAAAAAAACTTGTTACTGTTTTATTTTAAGAGTTCTATTTATTAGTTTGTTTTCTTAAATTGGAAATAAGCTGAACTTTATTCGTAAACAAATCAGAGAATAGTTATTAATATTTTTAATTTCGAAAAGTTATTCTAAAAAAATTGTTACTGATTCATTTTAATAGTTCTATTTATTAGTTTTTTTCTTAAATTGCAAATAAGCTGAACTTTATTCGTAAACAAATAAGAAAATCAAAGACAACCAAATTACAGTCGGACCAAACCGTTGCAACCTTCGCGTTGGTCCCGTGCACGCTTCGTTTCGATTAATTAAAAAAAAAAAACACACAAGACTCAATCATTTTGACTTTACTAGGTCGATAACGTTTTTATACAATCATACAGTAATGAGTGGCATCTATCATTGCATGGACACTATGTAAAAAAAATGCTTTACATCAATATTATTTTTAACAATGTCACGATCCTAACCAAGAAATTACTGCTAACACTGTCCCATAGCTAAGTTTTTGAGCAGAGACCACCACAATGGTTACCTAAAAAAATAACGACTACATCGATACAAGCGGTGACTTTGCCCACAATTTCTATCCATACCATATTTTATAATGACGATACGCTTTCTCAAAGACTATCTTTTTCTTCTTTTCAAGAATAACAACACAGTTTGTAGAAGAATCTTCTTCAACGTAAAACGTCGTTTCCGCAAGTATAGTTGTTCAAAGACATGACCAAGCCTAACGAACTCTTTCAAATCTTATAAAATTCAATAAAACTTCAAAATAGAGATTTTGTCATCTCGTCACACCTTCATATACCATCTCTGACGTCACACCAGGATTACGTTTACGTTAGCCGTAACAATAACCGCAAACTCTCCAACAACAACCAAATTTATTCTCGACAGTCATTATACGCTAGGTCTAAGAATTACACAAACTCAACTTTTGATTTTACCATTATCTCCAGTTCGCAACTTTCACGTGCACCTGAGTCACAGCTTCAATAGCAAAAAATAACAACAATTGCACTACACGTATTTGAATGCCTTTGGAAACAGTGGATAAACCTATATTTCTAATCCCTCCCACAAATCTGCTGCCAACAATACGAATCGACGTAGAATTTTTGTCATAACTCTACATAAAGGAAACCTATTTACAAAATGTCTTTCGAATCTCGAAGACAAAAAACAATTACAAATAACGTGTCATTGAAACATGAGTTACAAACGATATACACGTATATTTAAAAAATCTACTGGTGGGGGGGAATCGACGAAAGCACCAACATAACCGATGAGCTAGTGAGCGCATCATAAGTCCTCGTCAATTGGTAATCGCACCCCCTGAATAGACGTGAGTAGCACGATTGATTCCAACGTGCTTCAGTAGGGTCGCGTTTGGACTTTCAAATGCCGTTTGGTAAATCGATTTTTATTTCAAGAAGGCAAATTAGCACCTCCTCAAAGAAGGTGGAGTGGAAATAGGGCCATAAAGCGTCATGGGTTGATAAAACAATAATTTTGTTTGCCTTTAAAGCGGCTCCAGATCGAAAGAGCGAACGCCAAAGGGAGCGAAAGTAAGCAAAGCGTGTCGTTTTGTAAATCAAAAAGACTGATAAAAAAGAAAGGAAAAAATAATTGTTCAAAAGTCCGCTAAGAAGCAGTTTGATCTTTCTTAAAAAGTTAATTAATGAGAATTTATAATTTGAGGGAGTGTTCCGTTTTTTAATTCAAAATTAAGAAATATATTCGAGAACGGTGTTCAAAGAACAAGTCCAACACCTTGTGAAAATCAGCAACAGATGACTAAACAACTCGTTCAAGTAAAATAATTAATATTAAAGTTTAATAACACGTGCGGTTTACTCTTACTTATGTAAAACAATTGACTAGCCAATCTTTAAAATATTTAATTTCTATCTTTTTGTCTCCCTCCTACCTCTCATTGTAAGCATGGAGACAATAATTATCGATAACAACTAGTGTTGATTGTTTTGTTCATTCGCTCTTTTGTTTTCGCTATCTGGACCCGTTTTCGAATTTTCAAATGATCGTGATCACTCAGGCACACCAACAGAATTGTTCGCATAGCCACACTTCTGGACTACTACACTGGCGCAGAACGTCATAGTAGTCTGGTGATCGTTAGTTAAAACTAATGTGTTGCCATTTGATCCCCGTATGATGCGGTTGCACAACTTTGTGTGTTTTATTTAAATGCACAACATTTAATAATAATAAAAATAAAATTCAAACGAACGTTGACAACGCCAGATTAATTCTGATCACAACGTCACGCAGCCACATTTATCATAAGGAGATCAAATGGCTACACACCAGTTTTAACTAACTATCTATCAGTTTTAAATAACTAAAAATCTTCGATCATTCGAAGGTGTTAAAAACGCAAAATAGCCGCAAAATCGAAAGCCTTTACAGATGATTGATGATGTTATTTGACTGCTTTCCAAACCCTGACACCGACTTACTCCTCCCAAATTTAATTATCTGCAGGTAAAATACGTGGGTAAGTTGGTGTGAGAGTTGGGAGGAGTGAATCGTTGTCAGGGTTTGGAAAGCAGTATAGGCTTTCGATTTCGCGGCTATTTTAAGTTTTTAGCACCTTGATAAGGTTTTTTCTCCGCAACCTTTATGGTGGGTACAGACTGTAGAGTAATTCCTCTAACGATCATTCGAAAAGACGAGAACACCTGGACGTTCTGCGCCAGACAGAAACCCGAGTCGGAAAACCGTCAACAGTTAAGGACGAGAGAGATAGGACCGATGCCCAGAAACCGGCCAAATTGGAATGACGACCGGGAATCGCTGCCACGGTGGAAACGCATCAAACTCCGCGGTGACCGAAAAGAAGGACTACCTAGACCATCTCAGTCCCCATCCAGCTCGTCATCATCCGACGGTATATAGCTGCTCTGCCGGAAGTAGGACAAACTGATCCCCGGCACCCAAGGCGCACCACCCGCCGAGAACGGATAAGCCGAGGTAATCATGTCCGAGTCCAGATCCACCGTCGCCCGCAGATTCACAGACGACATGCCCAACTCCAGCGACGCCGCCGCCAGATTGGCCTGCGAGGCCGACAGCGGACCGGCCCCCGCTCCGTGCACATGCGCCGCGATCTGCCGCTGCAGGCTCTTAATCTCCCGGATCATCCGACACTGCTCCATGTACTCGGTGGGCGGACCACCACCCCCGATCTGCACCGGCGGCATCCACCGGAAGTAGCACAAACGCCATATCCGTAGCATGGGCTGCTCGAACTGGACCGGAAGGACATGGTGGATCCGCCAGCGCGTCAGAAACGAGGTCAGATTGTCTTTGACGTCGGGCAGATTGTTGACCAGGACCCGGAGGCTCCATAGGGTGACGCTGCGGTAGAGGCGAGGGGAGGGATTCGGCTGGTGGTTGTTGGTGGTTGGATACCGGAAGTTGTCACTGCGGCTGGGGGTGGGTGGTGGTTCCACCGCCGGGGAGCGAGGTGGCGGGTGCGGTGGCAGATGGTGGGGGTGGTGATGGTGTTGGTTGCGCGGCGGGATCTCGGGGGAGGCATCGACGGCGTCGGTCGGGCCTTCGTGGTGGAGGAGGCTACGCACGACGTCCTCGGCGAAGGTGTAGAGGGGGTTGAAAAAGAGGGAGGTCTGGGCGCGGGAGAACTGGATGCGCCAGTCCCACACGCTGCGTGGCTCCACGCGGTGGAGGTGGTCGGCGGTGGCGCGGCGGCGCTCCAGTTCGCAGTTGAAGAGGAAGGTGTCGAAGATGCTGACGTGGGCGCTGTCCCACACGGTGGTCAGGTAGGTCTCGGTGTACTCGAACGAGGCGGGGAACTGCTGGAGGAGCTGCCAAACGCAGTCCAGGAAGAGCAGGAAGATGGGGCTCTGGAGAGAAGAAAAATTCCAGGTGTGTTTTTACAAAATACGGATTCGAGCATTTATGCTGTTTGTTAGGAAGTGGTCACATTGCCACGGCAACACGAGACTGACCTAGGTGGGGATCATTTAACGTGTGTACAGGCTCGGATCACAAGCCATGACTTTCATTGTAATTTTTGTCGGCCGAAAAATTAAGGAGGCATCGGCCAGGATTCGAACCAGCGATACGATTTATATTTAGAAGGGGTAATAACAACAACATCAAATGTTGTACACCATGCAAAAAACCGAATTGAAAAATTCATATCCAAACTGTAGATAGTACTCCCAAAGTAAACATATTTCCATTTAAAAATCTTGTCCCAGTTAACTTGGCATGACACTGTATTTATTAAATCACGTAGCCCCCAAAATCCATTCATTAAAATACGGAGAAAGGCGAATTACCTCCTGCTGGTCATCCGACTTGAGCCTTCCGAGGCGAGCGAGGAACGGATGTCCCAACGCCACCCACTCCTTCTGCACGAGGCTCTGGAAGCCCACGATCGTCCGATAGTGCTTGTCCAGGATGATCTGAGCCAGGCTGCTCACCACGCAACTCAGGTCACGCCCATTGGCCTCTACGATCCAACAAAATAAACATCAACATGAACAACTACCACACCAACAACAACCACAATTCACAATTAAGTATTGCGTCAATAAAAATATTTTTTAAAGCATTATCGTACCACGCAGAACCACCGAAACCTTGTTGGCGGAGATCTTGATAGCCACCTGGTTGGCGATATTCAGGCACGAGGACACATGTTGCAGCCAGCTGGAAGAATCCAGCGAGCTTTGGAACCGCGAATCCTGTTCCAAGAAATTCTGCAACGAGTCTGTCAAACGAAAGAGAGTATTAAAAGGAAGACAAGCCACCTCATCATCAAAATTAACGAGAAAAGTATTTAAAAAAAAAGAGAAAAATAAATACGCAGGTTGATTCATAAGTCGTGGCAAGACCGGCAAATGATCCCAAGTTATTGTAAACCTTACCTGGGGTACACAGTTCCTTTAACTTGACGAAACTGGCCTGGATCTCCCGTACGTTGGGCAGGAGTTCATCGAGGTTCATGATGCGCGGATCCCTGCCGTAGGGATGAGCTTTCTTCATAGCCTTGATATACCTTACATATTCAAGTAAATTTAATTTATTAGAGGAAAAAAGTAAAAAATAGGTTTCAACCAACTCAACATTAAAAAAAGACAATAATTAATTGTATTTGCAACAATACAGGATTAAAGCATCATTTCTTACTCATATATTTGGTGTCCGTAACTGTTGTTGATCAACGGAGCTCCCGACGTTCGCAAAATAACCGAACCTTCCAAATTCCCCCAACTCCACACCTGAACGACACAACCAAGAAATAACGAATTAATTTTTTTTAAATTAAGATACTCCATTTTAACTGCAGACTTCCTACAGTAACTAGCTACATGGTGGCCTGCAGAGGCTTAAAAAAATTGGGCAGATATAGACACATATATAGTCATGCGACACTGGTTAGAAAGTCACAAACATTACCGGTAATCTGTAGTCTGGAAAATTAGTAGCTGCAGCAGTCAATTCGCTGTCGGACAAGGCACTCGGCACCACAATATAACTAGGATACCTAAAATAGTGACAAGGGCGAGTCAATAAGTTAGGTCTCGAAAATAGCCCGGAGATGATGGATTAGCTAAGGCAACGGAACGGAATTCTTACGATTTGGAAGAAAATTTAGTGTTCATGTCGGACACCCGCCATGAATGACAGTGACACCGGTTGAGCTCATCCTCCCAGTCGTCCTTCGCGTTGAACATTCGAGTTTTCCAGTAGAAATCTGTTCCCAAATAAATAGACGAGTAGTCGACAATGAGTTCAAGGAGCGTACAGTGATACAATTTTTTTCTTTAAAAATCACTGTAGTGCTAATCAGTACAGGATTGCTACCCCTCGTGTCGCTATGGCAATATGTGAGGCACAGGGAAGGGAAATGGCAGCTGGTATAGCCAGGTTGCCAGGGATTCACCCCTAAGCTCTGGACTACCTAATGGAAGGGAAGGGGTGACGCCAACGCCAGTACCCCAGGCTTGTCGAATAAACGAGAGCATGCGCCGGGAATCGAACCCGGGACCGTCCGCTCCGTAGAATGTTGCCATACCCACTGAGCCATCGTAGGAAATGATCGAGAGATGGTTGTTCGCTTACCAGGTACCCGCCTGTCCTTGTATTCATATGCGAATAGTAACTGTGGTTTAATTGGAAATGCATGGTGTAGAATTGCGTTGGTGACCTAAAAAATAAATACAACGTTGATAAAAAAATGATTCGGATTAATTCTAACTTTGAATAGTTAGTGACTCAAAATTGTGGTAACCGGTCAGTCGATCACATAAAATATTTTAAAAAAATATTTAAATTTTATATTAAAAATGATTTGCGCCCTACAAATTTCCTTTTTAACAAAACCATGACAAAATAGGGAACTCACTGTTTTATCTTCTCCGGGCGATGAAAATTTGAAACTGAAGGTGAATACCCTGAAATCCTAAAAAAACAAGATTTTCAAATGTCAAAAAAATGCTGAAAATACAACATGGCAAATGATTTGAACATGTTGTTCAATTTAATAGAACAGGAAATATTCGCCACAAATATCAACTTCAATTTCAGGGTTTCGTTGGTCATTCCAACTTATTTCAGTCCTCGTCGTGCAAACTCACCCTACAGACGATCTGCAAAGTCTTGACGTGCCCAGACACGTTGGTTCCCGGCTCCATTTTCTTTTTTTTGACGCCCATTTTTGACGCTAGAAGGAGCCACCGGAGAACAGAATGTTTGTTAGTCCAGGAGAACGGGTAATGTCAGCGAAACCTAGACTACGTTGTCAGGGACTGACACAGGCTAATTGCAAAGACAAATTCACGACATAAATAGTGGAAAGAAATACCGTCATCATTGCTACCTTGATACACGCTATCAATATTGGTCAGACAGACATCATTGGGGCCCAGCAAAAAATTTTGCTGACTTCGATCAACCTGCATGGAAAAATACACGGTTTTACATTTTTCATACAGCGTTTTGCACTTTTCACAAAGATAATAGATGTGCATTTGCATTTTTGATAAAGCTAGAAGATGGATAGAGGTTGCTGACAAAATATTTATATAATTTGACATGACTTCCTTTTCAAAAACTTGGCATTCTTCGAGCACTATATGCTTTTTTCATAGGCATACAGACATTTTTTTTTTAAATTAACAATCAATGATTTTCCTCACTGAAGTGAATATCACAACGGGAGATTCTGAACCGCTCTAATCGCTTCAGAAATTGTAGAGAGCACATTTTCACCAGAACCACTCGATCGAATAACGAAAGCCCGAGCAGGGAATCGAACCCGGGATCGCCGCACACATGGCGGATGCCCTACTACTGAACTATGTCGACCGTAAGCAATTTTTATTTGCAAAGTTAAAATTTAGAATGCATTAGGATATTTTCTTCGTTTTTTTCTCAGAACAATTAAAAATAAAAGTAAAACTAATAAAATAAAAATCAACATAGCGAATGTTGATTAGAACGAATACGGATCGCATTAAAGACTGACTATGACTGCTAATGAAAGATGCAATAAACAAATAAAGGAAAAATGACAAGTTCGAATCAATAACAAAGGTTCGACTAATGATATGAGATATATTTGAAACGACCTACTAGTTTATAGGAGGTGTCGGCAGTGACAAAGCTCAGTTTGAAGTTGGTGACGAACAGGGATCCCGTGATTCCCTGTCTCTGTTCGCACAGGGCGGTGAATTTGAGAACTCGTTGGGCTTGCGCAATTACCACCTCCCCTAAACATGTTGCAAACAAACAGAACCAGTCAAAATCAGAGTGTCAAAAACAGTTTTGCGAGCAACATCGTACGGCTTCACATGTCGATGCGTTCATTCTTGGAAGTATTTTAAAAGGGTCATCGTCTGGTCTCACTTCCGAATCAATTAAGTTGAATACTTATATTTTAGATAGCAATTTTTATGTGGTGTTATTTGACATTTCGAACCGGTTTTCAGAATACTTTAAAACATTAAACTAAGGTGCGTTAGCACGCCAAGCTGGATGTCAAATACAAATAATATTAAACTAATTATAACAAACTAGTTCAATTTAGTGTCATTTTTTATCCACAATTAGTTTGATATATATATATTATTTTAAACGTTAGCTTTACAACTCCAGGAGTGCTCAAGGACAAGGAATTTGTGAATAATAATGTAAATTTCAACCAGTGTTGGGTTCGATCCTTTTGAAAAGGAACCGCCTCCCTATCTTTCGATAGAAAAAGGAACCAGTTCCCGTTCCTCAAAAATTAAAAATAAGATCAAAACTCAAAATGCCGCGGAATAAATGAAAGCTTAATAATGAATCCGTCCATCTCTTTATCTGGATTCAACTGGCCGACGACAAATCCACATTCTAAAACACCACGACCCCATCTCCACCCGTCCCCATCCACACGACAAAACAAAATCAACCTCGAAAATTATTAATTTTACATAATCACCGCCACGGTAGTCTTCGGAACGCGGAAGTCCACGGAATTCTTCAAAAATTAAAGGAAACCTAGGCGTTCCTATTTTCCTCAAAAAAAGAACCAGTTCCAAAGAACGGAACTTTTCCATTCCGTTCCTACTCAACACTGGTGGCAACTTTGGATATGCGGAAAATTTGAAAACTGACCTGGAAGAATGTTGGGACTCAATCTTGCTTCAAGTTGAAAGTCCAATTGATTCTGACTGACCGGCTGCAATAAAAAGAAAACAGAGGTTACCTGAACATACGAGTTTCCATTCCTGTACCGTATTTTTCGCCCTATCACCCGAATAATGAAAATTTCCGGGGTCACATCATTGGCACTGTCACTGATCGCACCCATTAAACGTTAATTAGTTAAAATTAATATCCACCCGAAGCGGAATTTGAACACAGAACCGCGGCATCATCTGCACATCGGCAGATTAACCGGATGATCGGCAGATTAACCGGATGATCGGCAGATCAACCGCCCCAAGACGCAATGAAAAGGAAGGAACATTAAAAAAAAAAGACAATTACGTGCTCTTAAAACAGGGGACGTTAAATTACTTCTAACTCTTTTGATCCTCTCTTAACTCTTTTGATCTTCCATCAACGCAGTTTTCGCCTAAATTTCAATGTCAAACAAGTTCAAGTGCTTCAAACTTTCGAAAGAGCGCCAAGTTACCAATTAAGATTTAATTCATTCAAGTCTTGGGTGGCCTTGATTTCAACGTACGGCTCAGCATATACACTATATTGCCCAATATTGGTACATGTAGACTGAACATCACAGGTACAGTACGGTACAAATTCAGTGACTGCAACATTGTAACATTGACAACAATCACAGGGCCGAATTCGCGAATCTTTTTTAATGCGCCATTAGATTGTTATCATTTTGTGTAGGTGGTGTAGGCAATTAGCTGACCATACGAAAAACTAATTTAAAAAAAAGTTACTGTCAATGATCAAAAGAATGGACAGCTATCTTTCTCAGCAGCATAGATAGTACGTTTAATAGACGGTATGTATGAAATTTTAAATTCGTAGACATACAGCTACGGTTCCGAATGAGGTATAATCAAGGGTCAGTGACAAATCATGTTAAGTGGGTACCTAGCTGATTAGTCCATGCTAGGCCTAACCTGTAAGCGCGAATAGTGTCAGCCAAAGAGCCTCATAAAAATAATTTTCAAATTAAGACAACGGTGAGCTAACTCGAACAAACAACTGCTAATGTCCCCGAGTTTAGAAACAATTTTCCTGGAGGGCTTTTCCGCCGGCAAACTCTTTCCCGCTCCCAGGACTGTCCTAGGCGGGATAAAAAAGTCAAAATAGGCCTAGCCTGCAGGATCTAGCTTTTTGATTAGTTACCTCTGGATCTTGGACGTCCACATACGACTTGAACGAGCTCGTCATGGTGATTTTGTTGGCGTCAATATTGTTGAAGGCGCCCAAACACACCAAAAACTATTTTGCTTTTCGCCTCGAAAAATCAAAACCACTCCCCATTCACACTTGACAAAATTAATCCCGACTTGGCATGGTTAAATCGCGAAGGGCGCGCCTTCGGTCCGGGCCCGCTAGCCGCGAAGTGGATCCGGTGATCTAGACTACGATCGCAATCGAAACCATCGTGCGTTCGTACTAAGCAAATTTCTTTTTACCGAGGCCTAAAATATGAATCTTAAATGTACAACGCACTCCCTGCTGTCAGGCATGTGAGTGACTCGCGCGCTGGAACTTTTGCGATTGGGGAAAGCCGTACTGCGCATGTGGGTCATTTCCGGTTAGCGCGCAATTATTCAGCATCCCGCGTTTTTTGAATTAAAATTTAAGCGGTGGCGATCTAATCGCGGACCTCTCCAGATTGGCCAGCTTGGAGGAGATTTGGATTCGGCGCTGCAAAAAGATAACCAAAGTGGGACTGACCAACCTGACGAGTGGCCGAGCAAAGATGACCGATTTTAACTTAACCATCCCGTCAGGTCGTTGGAAGCCAATCGGTTAATTGCAGATGACAATTTGTTGAAATTGGGGGCTAAGAATCTACCCCACCTCCACACTCTAAAGTTCAGAGGGGAAAATATAATTGGTGAGGTTCGAAAATTTAGAGATGCCTTTAGATTTTTACATATAGATGGCACCACGCCTGTGTATTTAATGTCCTCATAAGGTATGGTATGATAGGGAAAAAGAGGGTTGATTAAAAATAGGGAGGGTTTGCAGTAAGGACTGTAAGGCAGTAAAGTCTTCAATAGGGATTAGTTATAGAAAAAAGATGGCACTCCTAATTTTTGGAAGAATAAAAAAAATGTAAAATAAAGATTTTGGAACAACACGGATAATTTGTTAAATGTCTCTTCCCACAATCAAGTCTAACCAGTGAGCGACGAAATCCTTTATTCAGTATTTTATTTTATTTACAATTCTGCTGTGCAAATAGTAATCTCAGAGTTGTTGTTTGAGGACAAGTGAGAGTTTATTTTCTCCTGTGCGTCTTGCGCAATCAGAATATAGTGTATTTTAAGTCATTTTTTGATAATTCTTCAAAAACAAAAAATAATATAGCTGCGTTTGTTCGCTGGTCACCGATCTTATTTTTATTCAGTACAGTGCCATACCAAATTAATTGGGCCAAGATTTTTCAAGCGAAAATACGTTTACTTAGATAGGAATTATCTACGGTCAGAATACTATTTTTTTTAATTCGGCTTTTTGCATCTTGTACAACAATTAATTAACAGCAATATGCCCACTTTTTTTTTTTTTTTTTAAATTCACCGTAGCGCCTAGTGCACTACAGGAATACTGCACCCTCGTGTCTCTATGGA
>JAUJYS010004683.1:0-11704 GCA_033995665.1 Melogona broelemanni | reverse complement strand
ATGTTCAATTCTATTCGCCGCGAATGCATTCGCAGCTCACGTGCAGTGCCGCCTAGTTTCTGTACTTTTGCTGCAATTTGCGCGCTTCAGCTGCACTCGCCGCGATTATTCGCCTAGTGAAATACCGCCTTTAGTCACAGATTTTTTCATTGTTATAGTACATTCTGTATTCATATTAATCAGTATAGCCCTGTTTTCTATAGCACTAGTATTGTGTTTTCTTTAAATTTCTGTGAGAGACTTTGCGGATGCTACAATTATCTCTTAGAATATCTCCATGAATACGATAATATCCAAACTTAGCTGTTGTATTTAAAGTCCACAATTTTGGGATTTTCCTTTTCATTTTTTAGAAAGATTCTCACATTTGGAAGCGACAAGTACACTGACAGCAATGAAATTATTCCTGGTTTTAGCACTCATTGTCATAGGTGTGGCTTATTTTGTTGATGCCGATAAGGCAGCTCAGCCAGCTAAGCCTACACCTAAATCAAAAGACTCCGATGAATCTAAAGAATCTGACGAATCTGACGAATCTAAAGAATCTGACGAATCTAAAGAATCTGACGAATCTAAAGAATCTGACGAATCTAAAGAATCTGACGAATCCAAAGAATCTGACGAATCCAAAGAATCTAAAGAATCAGAAGAACCAAAAAAAGCTAAAGAATCTAAAGAACCAAAAGAATCTGACAAAATAGGCACGAAATAATTTTGTAAGTATACCAATCTACACCGTGATCCAAAAATTCGAGAACCTCCCGCAGTAGCTCCATAGGTCAACTAAAAATGGCCGGATTGTTATGAAATGTGGCACAAATATGAAGTAAACCATTGAAAACGTCAAAACGAATTGATAGCTAGTGTGATCAAAACCAGGTAACTTCATCTTTGGTAAATATGATTTGTTTAGTGTAGAAAAGTCAGCATCTCACGTGTCTAGGCACCTACGAGGCTTAGTCATTCACAGTCGGTCCATCCCAAGTACAATTATTCTGGGGTTTTATCTTTCTACTTTTTAGTCGTTTGATTTAATTCTATATTTTGTTTTCCTATTTCGAGATTTTGCCACTCTCAGTTCGTCTTCTTTTTCGGCGCTGTATCAAACCCATTTATCTGTTCGTTTTGACTTATAAGACGTCGTAACTCATCGACATCAAAGACAGGGTTTTCTAATATTCAGTTGTGGAAGGGCATGCTTGCAAGTGTTAATGTTTTATATTCTCTGTCCGAGACGTAGTATTCTATGTAATCATTGAAAACGTTTAAGCTATTTCATTTTATGTTTAAAAAATTAAAAAAAAAATTAAGCGCAATATGTTGAAATTTGATTTAAAAAAACATGTGAGTTGCTCTAACGCAACGCAACCTCTAAAATGCAAAATTCGCAGGAGGAAATTTGAATTCAACAAACTTCAGTCATTCATACTGTTTTGGTCGTTTTTTTTAATTTCTAGCTGCGTTATGAAATGCGTTAAGGGAGCTATGGCGTTTTTTTTCATTTTTAGGTGAGTTATGGAGCTACGGCGGGGGGAGGGGATGGGTTCGATTTTTCAGCAATCCATGCGTCCGGATTGTTATTAAATTTGGCACAAATTATATTACAGAATGAATTAATTTTTAAATTTTGTTAAATTCAAATTCCCGCCAATATTTTTGCATTTTGGAGGTGCCACTTAAGAGCCACTGACCGCCACTGACGCTTTCATAGAAATTTGGAAAAATCGCAAATTTCATAGCATAACACCAAATAATGGAAATATTTTGAGCGAGGGTAGTTATATGTCAGGTCACTTTTTAATTCTGGCAAATATATTTCAGATTAATGTATTAGTGGATGGCAGATTACATTGCTCAAAAAGCTTAATTTCGTCATATTTTTTTAAATATAAAGCCATCTTTGCTACGTCAACTAAAAATTAACCACATCATGACAAATGATATGAGCATAAAGTTTCAAGAAATACACCTTAAAATGCACTATTTTAAAAGGCTTTTCGAATGGTAGCAACTGTTCCCATAACATGATAAAAATAATATTTATGTTATTATCTCTCGTTTTCAATAGGAGGTGATGTCAATGCACTTGTTGAGTAGTCGGACAATTGACTGGGCACAAAGATGATACAATCAATAGCATATTTCAAATAAAATGTTACTCTGTTTACCGTAAAAAAAAATCTACGTGCAACATCAAGCGGCTCATTAAAATGTGCAATGTTTAAGTTTGCAAAATATACAAAATAAAAATAGTAAAAAATATGAACATTATTCTCAGCATGATAAGAGTGGTTATTGCGCTTGTGATTTTGTTTAATTGAGCATTAATAATTTGTTAGATAATGCGATTTGAGCATATTCATCGGTACAGATACATCAGAACAGGAACAGTACTTTATCGGTAACATTTGTGTTACTCTCCTCGCAACGCTCGCTCGCTACGCGCGCTCCCTGTCCGCTCCATTGTGCCCGTAAAGTGAACATCAGCCTCAAACTGTTATTTTTGTTTGAGGACACTAGGATGCCCCATGTGACCAGATTGACAAACTGTTCTTCATACCTGGCATTCGGAGGTGGTGACCTAAAAAAATTCACCAAATAGCCACAAATCTTCTTCATGAAATATACTAGTAACTCGTTTCACTTTGTCTAAGTTGCAACACAAAATAATCTTACTGTCAATTTGAATGCTCTCCCATTAAAAACCAACTCACTTTAATTAAAAGTTCATGTTAAGCTTATATGTAAATGCCCCATTTACTTTCTGCAGATGGGGATAGTTTTTTTCATGATGCCCCAAGCTATGAGTATTTGATCAATCTTTTGCTGAAATTTGTAAATACATATTTTGTTAGTTAAAAAATTTAATGTCATTTTCCCAAATTTATTAAATTTTATTTATATATGTGATGACTTTAAATTTGATAAGAAATCCAAAGTAATCACGCCCTGGTCAAGTGCCCACAATAGTGCTTAGCAACAATATTTTACCACAGAAAAGAATTTATTTATTTATTTACCACAGAAAAAAATTTATGTATTTGTGTCGGTAAATCAGTTTGTATTTATCTTTATGTAAAACAAATATGATCAGTAAAATACAATAATATTCTAATTTCGAAAACTTGAAAATTCAATTATTGTTCATTCAAAAAAAAAAAAAAAACACACGCGTGAGCTCAAAAAAAAAAACGTCGGGTACCAAGCAGGAATTATTTTACCGGTTTTTGAAGGTGGGCTTCCCCAGGTTGTTCTTTGACATGCGACTGTCAAAATCCAGGCTTTCTCCCCGCTGGCCAGCAGGGAGGTAGACGGCGAAACTCAGTCGAACCCAGGTCGAAGCGGCGATGGCGGACATGTTACCAACACGTCCTGCGTCGAACCTCGATGAACCCATGGAGAAATCCGCCAACATCCTTGTAATCCATCTTACTTCCCGGAATAACCGGACATGAACAGAAAGTTCTTTGATGGATCAAACGCGGAAATCAGTTATTTCTTTAAACTTTTTGCCCAACTTGGCTTTAACTTATTCTTATTCTCGAGGAAAGTTAACACACTGGTATCAGACGCGGAAATCAGTTATTTCTTTAAACTTTTTGCCCAACTTGGCTTTAACTATTTTCTTATTCTCGCGGAAAGTTAACACACTGGTAAACAGCAAACACACGAAGATGGGTAGCAATACAGCTTTTTACAGGTCAGTTCAGCGACCAGCCCAGGCGACAGGTTTTTTAGAGAAACTGATTAGTTTAATTAATAGCTACTCGCGGCGCTTGAGTCAAGTGGTTTGATCCGCAATGACCTCAGTTTTTCACCACAGCCGTTGATTGGCTGCACCGAGTCTTGAGAACACAGTTGAACTTTGTTCAGTTTGATGCATAAATTAGCCGGCGCGCGCGTGTCGTCGTCGCGGCGAACTCCCCTGAACTTTCTCGATCGTTCTCGAAGGTGGCTTAATTGTACCGGGCTGACCTTGGGCCAGCCCACCAATTCGTAGCCTTTCTATTCACTTTGCGTGTGCGCTTTTGGGAAGGAAAGGGGTCTGGAAATTGGTGAAAAGGTCAGGTTTAATCAAAGGTATGGTTAGGGTCTGATAGGTGCATCTAAAAAGGAACGGACGATAGGAAGGAAGGAAGAACGGAAAAGATTGCCGCCAAGCTATATTTTGCGAGCTTACATATATTTAAGATGCAATATGCAAAATTAATTCATTTTCGTGAACTCTAGTGAACTAGAGTTCACGAAAATCGGTTTGCTTTGATATATTTTAACAGAGTGTAATTTGTGTTATTCGGAAAATATTTTATACAGAAGACTTATCTTTGATAAGTCTCCCTGAATTTTTATAATTATACAAGGTAAGAGCTACTTGTTTGGTATAGATTCTGTAATTCGAATCTGGTTTAGAAATTATCCGAGAGTATCTGCGTGATAAATTTTTGTTTGCTTGAGCGACACACGTGTTCACACACGTTCATTCATGTCCCATCACTTTGTTGTTGTTCAGTCCTTCGTGTCGTCTCCGGACCCCGACTTTCGATCCCCCGACACCTGGTGACTCAGGGAGCAAAAGCCCCCTGAGTTTTCTTGGCAGAATACAGGTGGTTTGCCATTGCCTTCCACCGCGCAGTACTACGAGCCAATCGAACGATCGACTACTCCGGGAATCGAACTTGGAAGTCGGTGAGCGAGCACACGAATATCACTTATTGTTTCAATGCCACATTGGTTGAAATTAATCTCACAGTATTTGTGCACATGCTAACCGAGTAACCTTCGAAGCGCTTCTGTATATGAGCGGAGAGTTGGTATACTGCTGCCATCTACTGTCAACGCACAGAAACTGATCCACACGATGATACGCTATCTTGGAGACACATTTCTAAATTCTTTAGTAACAGCTAAGTGGCGGTAGATTTACCCGTTTTGGAGTAAAACTTTCTATTGCCTTTCATTTTCAAATCAATAATTTTTTTAATTTTTGATTCCGATCCACTTTTTGCGTCATTGATTGGTTCTAATTTACCGTTCAATGATTAGTTTTATCAATTACAATAAATACCCGCAAGCAGCCTCTTTTAGGGGGACCAATGACGGGGTTCAAAGACCAGTTAAGGACAAAGATGGGGTTATCCTTATTTTAATAGGCTCTGTATTCGAGATTATGTTAGGTTGTTCCACTGCCGATACACCCTGGGAAAATAAGAATGGTGGTAGGCATCACACCTACACTGTAGCTCTTGTACCATTCTAGTGTGCCTCTTCTTCTACTCCTTTCTTCAGGCAGACAGATAATTTTCTCAACATTAACACCGCACTCTCCCTTGTTTATACGAGCAAATAATCTAATATCAATTTCTTTTCTACAGTCCTGTACCGATTCTCACCCCAATCAATAAAGGCCGGCGCCCGATAATCACCGTAGTGCCTAGTGCACAACAGGATTACTGCACCCTCATGTCTTAATGGACATGTACGAGGGGCAGGGAAGGGAAGGGATGGCGAATGGTAGCTGGAATAGCCAGGCTGCAGGATCCACCCCTAAGCTCTGGTCTCCCTAATGTAAGCTTAGGGGTGACGCCAGTACCCCAGACTAACGAATAAACGAAAGCCTGCGCCGGGAATCGAACCCGGGACCCGTCGGCTTCGTAGGATGTTGCCATAGCCACTGAACCATCGGTACGTACACGATATGTAATATAAATGTATAATATAAATAACATACAAACTATGGCTATAGTTCACTTTACGGATATGAGCGACCAGAAAATACGGTCTATCGCTCCGACTCCGTAGCGGAAAGGAGCGGAACACGAGCGATACGCGCGCGTAGAGAAACGGAGCGACCGTATTTTCTGGTCGCTCATATCCGTAAAGTGAATTATAGCCAAATAGTATTTTACTAAATAAAATTTGTTGAAATAAAATTTAAATAATTCAGAAGAAGAATATTTGTGTTGCAGTAAAAAAAAATGCTTGTCCATGGCGTCACCAGGAATCGGGAACAACTCGACGGATCGTAACAACAACAACAAAAATATGCTTCATGCAAATTCCAATACAGTGCATCCAATGTCAGCTTACGATTGAAACACGAGCCTCTTTTGAACTACCCCTCCCATCACATTGATCCATCAATCCATAGTAACGCCATCTATAGTCAAAACGACGAGACCTTCGTCCAGATGCTACACGTGCTCCAGTTTGAAAAAAGGAGGCAAGTTTGTGAATCGCCTCGTTTGGTACAGGACACTATTTTAGAACTTAAATTAAATCGTAATGTACTATAATAATTAATTTTTTTTTAGGTGAATCCTCGACCATTGAGGATAGTTTACGGCAGCAATTCGCGATGTAAATAGAATCCTTAATAACTTCTTAAAGTGAAAAAACTCGAAGCAGGAGGCAAAACTCGGACGAAAACTGATGATACAATTTAATCGACGATTAAAAAGGTACGTTATTACGGAATATCACCACCGGAGATTCGGAAACTGTTCATCTATTTCAACGGGGACGAAAAGAACGGTAATTTGGTATTTACATGTGTCTTAGAGATGGAATTAAGCCAACATTATTTTTATGATGAGAGACGAATTGAAACTTCTTATATTATATCTATTTATTTAGGAACGTGTAATTTAAAATCAATTCATTGTCATGCACACATTCATCTTTATTTATCGGCAAGAATTGACATGCAAATGCAGTTAAAGATTTTGATTTTTCTGATATTCGAATATTATGTTCTATTTAATTCGCTATTGACATTTGTAGAAGTGAACAAATTCCATATTAAGACGTCCTTATTTTTACTGATTTTCTTAATTATAACTACTTTAGCTAGCATACTCTAACGTGTCCACAAATTTTCTCAGTTGAGTCGTTTCTTCGAAACGGAAACGATTAACGTCATCGTTACTTTCGGAACATCCTCGGTCCATTTTTACCGAGGAACGAGGAGCGGGAACGTGTCCCTTTTCAAAAGGAACGGACCAACACTCAGGGGCGGAGGTTTTCGTCCCCCCCCCTGCCTCCCCCAAAAAATATACCAGACTGGGCCCCCCCACACCAATTTTTTTTTACTTAACCCAGGGAAAATCAGGGAAAGTCAGGGAAGTCAGGGCACCTTGGAATTATTTTTCGCCCGGGCCCTTAGGTAGCCTGTCCGCCCCAGCTTGGAGGTTTGCGTCCCCGCGTTCGACTCTTGTTTTGATTACAAGCTCCCCCTTTCGCTCACCCCACTTTCCGTTTCCTCTTTCAGTTTTTGCTGCGTGACCCGCTGAAATACTGAAATACATTTGTGTTCATTACAGCGCGTGCCGCGTGGGCGAAACTGGGTGCCGTTAGTCGCTAGTCACTAGTGAGTCATCGAACCGTGCGCATGCGCAGTCCACTCGTATTCTCCATTTTCATTCTAACAACAAGGGTAGCACTAGATTACATGGGAACGGCGCGTTCGCAATGCTCCGGAGTTTGTTCCGGATCATTTTGTTTTCGGTATTTCTGTTTGTGCATTCAATAGCAAATTGGCTGAATGGTGTCCTATTTTTTTAAACTTTAGCTTATGATCCGTAAAGTTGCCTCTGACTCCTGATAAAATCATGGGCAAGTGCTTTCCAATTGGGTCGATTCGAAAGATCCAAAAATTATGTAAAAATTCTTAAGATTTTTTTTACATAGTTTTTGTGGCGTACTCACAGCAGTGGTGAGCGTATTCGCTCGCCGACCTGCAGAACTGGGTTCGATTCCCGGTGAAGTCGATCGTTGGATTGGCGCGGGGAAGACCTGAAGTAACAAAGTGTCGGTGAATCGAGGGTTAGGGACACAACAACTGACCGCATGAAATAAGTTTCTATTTTTGTTAGAAAATAGTGTTGACAGTTTGCACTGATGTTTAACTTATTTATTGTAAAATAAAAAATAGTATCAAACGACCTTAAGGCAGAAATTCATTTCGGGTGTTCCGACTGACTCCTTAAGATAGTTGTAAAACAAAAGGCTTTTTATTCAATCTCGAAAAGTCAAATTTTTGCTTAATTGGGCTGGTTTAAAGATTCCTTAGGTTCTAATAACCTCGACAGACGGAAACAATCCGGCCGCGTTTTGTATTCACTATTGGTGGCCGGGCCAATTAGAGAAGATCCGCTGTTCCGTTCCCATTTACGCTCGAAATCGAAAGCAATAAAAATATCGCGTTTCGTGCATGGTTTAAGTCACCCTAACATTATGACTGGCAATCGTATAAGTTCTCAACATTCGAAAAACGGTGCGCACGCAACTTCGCTCCTCATACATTAAATTAAAACCGAATTTTCCTATCGATTAACTGAAAGGCCACTCGTTTATTTTAGTTTTAGATTAAGATTTAGGTGGGGTAATTACCACGCCGTAGCATTATGGCAATATGTAGGAATATAAGGGATTGCTCTGTTTGTTAAGGAGGTATACCAGACACCCTTCCCCCCCCCCTTCCGTGGTCCGCCTAGTAATATTTGAAATTTGATCTAGTCGAGGCTTCTGACCTTGGCAGGAATATTTACCCGACAACGTACAGGTACGGGGCTCTCGGCTGTACTTCCATTCCAAAGGAAGGTACGAATTTTATCGACGATCAGATGTTTCGGATACAAATGATGTTTCAGAACGCGCCTTTGGGGCGTTGCCTTTGCAGGACGACGCGCTTTCGCTTTTTCAGCACGCGCCACACGCTCAATACATTGCGCACAGCCAACAAACTCTTCATTCACTCTCGTTGCCAACAAAAACCCATCACGTGCTTTTTTCTACCTCCGCCGAATCTCTTCAATCTTGACAGTTCTTTCATTTTATTAGTTCTTTTCTAACGTTCTTGTGCCACCTGTAAATCGGGAATTAATCGTCCGTCCACTGTGCTGACCGTGTCGAGATTTGACAGCCAATCAAGATGGCTCATTCCGTGACCATAACCCGTACCACCACGACCTCCATGTCTTCCACCGCTGTCATCCTCAACACCGGATATTTGAAGACGGTGCCGGGAATTCTCAAACTTCTACAGACCGTGAGTAGATATTTTTAAGATCAATGATAGTCATCGCTGAAATAAATATCACAACAGGACATTTTGTATTTCTCTAATCGCTTGAGCAATGGTGGAGGGCACATTTTCAATAGTCAATGCCAATATCGGTTAAGATTTTAATCATCATGAATCACGCGCCAAAGAAAGATCGTTAGAATCGAATCTGTTTATGAACAGGTCAAATCTGTTTATGAAATCGATTCTGATTGTTTATCTTTTTCCAATGAATTTCAATGAGTTACATTATTTCCATGCAACCTGACTCAGGACAATGACATAAATAAATATTTGTAAAATAGTGCTTTCAGTCAAGAAGATGCTTTTTTTATAGTTCGATACTTTCCAATATTTTTTGAGAAAATAAATCATATTGATATTAAGAGTTCTGTGGACAACGTGATACTACTGAAGACGATATCCTTGATTGGAGATTGCAATATTATTTTAATACATATGTTTTAGGGTATTAGCGAGAACACCAGTTTACAGTAGATTATTTTTCAATTTAAATATTCGTAAACTGATCTTTCATCGCTTAATTTTTAGCTCGGCTCAGCTTCCTAAATACGTTACGAACGTACGCTACTTGCTCGGTAGTCGGTAGGCAGGTCTAGCTATTTTTCAGAAGCGCAAACGATAAGGAGACGCAAAACTGTAAAAATAGACGAAGATTCTGATATACAGGAAATGCTCGGCTCTGTGTAAAGAAATCCTCAAGTCGGAAGCAACGTAATGTGTAGTTTGAAGTGACGTCAGAAGAGGGTGTGGCAATCGATTAATTTGAAGTCAATAGCCGATACAAAAAATATTTTTTCTTTCGAATTCACTTGAACATTAGTCGTGCATTTGCAATGAAAATGCATACAGAAACTGAAAGAGAAAAAATGTTTTCTTTCATTTAATTTTGACCTCCATCTAATTGACTTTTCAACTGTTACTATTTGAACTCGAATATTTACATTGTCATTTCGCCAGCGTTGATTTTCAAACAATAACGACATTTATCAGTTCATATTGCAGTATTTATTTGTAAATTCTGCTGCGGAATAGTTAGCCGCACCCCTCTTGCGTCGCAGCACACTTAGATTGCGTCGACTGTAGCCCCGCACCCCTAATGCGTCCGCCATCTCAGTCAACATATTACTATTACACAGAGGGGCATAATTTATTACCACGTGTACCGATGTAGGGCCGGATTATTTCATACCAAAGAGAGTACGAAATATTGTTTTTATACGTGCAACCCCAAACGCAATTGTTTTGCTGTTTCCTTGATCGTGGAATAAGCCGTTGGACATTTTAGTCTATTTTTTAATTCACTGACTGATTTACGTCTGTCTATCACGTGTCTATCAATAGATGTATTGACAGCTCCGCCATTTTAAAAATGCAAAAATCACAAGTGAAAAATAACAATTACTTTTGACAGCCGACATTTTTTAATTACAAAGATTCAAATCGAAATAGATTCCTAATCTAAACGGCCTAATTTTACAAGTAGCAACAAATTCACGTTGAGACTGAAAGTTTTTTTTTCAAATAATTAGTAAACTATTATTAAGTTTGAGGTTGTTTTTAACAAAGTCGAAATTCCAGATTATGTTTCATATAAGATAAAATACACAGTTTATTAGAAACATTTATAATTGTTTTTGCATATTTTTTTTACAACGAAATTGATCAAGTTAAATTTTTTAGACTTTTAATCGATGTGCAATCAATTTGTATTGATTTACAAGAACAAATGCGGCGGTTTCAAAAGTATTAGCGGCAATAGTTCCATTCCACCGGCCCTGGTTATGCGGCTAACATGAACATAGCGCACAGCTGCTGTACAGCGAAAGTGTATATTTTATACAAGCTCGTCAACAGTTGGAATCGGCTCACTAACCCACGCGATCCTCGTCTTGATGCTTATCTATCTAGAATCTACCCTCGGACGAAATGTAGGGATCGCGTGGGATTTGATTCGAAGGCGGAAACACAATAACGCCTTGCCGAAAATATAGAAAACACGGTTCAAATGGCGCCGGATGGACTCTCACGCTTCATAAGCTCCGCGTCGTGGAGTGTGGTGCCCCCTGGTGGGAGTTGGAAACTGGGTTACACGTACGTGCTGAAAGTATTTTCGGTTTTTGTCGAACAACTCTCGTTTGCTCACTTCCATAAATAGTAAAAATGGTGCTTCGTCTTCGCTCATCCCTCCTACATCGACAATATCATTGCGCAAAACATTGACCCCTTGTATAGCGCACCCTAAACATGCTGAATAGCGCGGTGATACTTTTTTTTTATGACAGTGTATACTTATGTGTGCCACACAAGAAAATTAAACTATATAGAAAATAAAACTACACAATTTAATAACACAATTTTAATCTGTACATATAAAAACACTGGCGTTTCCAAAAAATAAAAAATAAATCGCACTTGAAAAATTAAACGAATGTAAAGTATGTAACGCTTGAAAGAATCGTCAACAAAATATCGTGTAAAATGTCCCATACAGTTTTATGAAATTTATTAGCTAACTTTTATAGCATTAATAAATTGTTCAATTGCTCAGGGGTGGATCCTGCAGTCTGGCTATTCCAGCTGCATCCCTCTTCCCTTCCCTTCCCTGCCCCTCACATATCT
>JAUJYS010004682.1:0-11704 GCA_033995665.1 Melogona broelemanni | reverse complement strand
AACCCGGGACCGTAGGCTCATGAGCCATCGGTTAGTACGCTTCCCAGCAGTGGGATTACAGGAACGCGCCACCGCTCTTCACAACTTCACAAGGCTGCAGGCGACAATGAGCTAAGGCGCGTCACCGACCAAAGGCGACACCGAGCAAAGGCGACACCGAGCAAAGGCGACAAAGAGCTAAGGCGACACCGAACGTCGCCTTAGCTCGACGTCGTCTTAGCCTTAGGTCGAAGTCGCCTTAGGTCGGTGACGCCTTTGCTGGTTGTTGTCTTATCTCGATGTCGGCTAAGGTCGGTGACGCCTTTGTTGGTTGTCGTCTCAGCTCATTGTCGCCTTAGGTCAGTGACGCCTTAACTCTCTGACGCCTTTCACTTTTGACAATTTTGAAATTTGGCTTTTTAGGAACATGACATCGACCCGCCGTCGGGGAGACTCAAAACTGTCGGCATTGCCGGTCGGTCTCATTTCCACTTTACGAGAAAACCACATTTAGTTTAATGGAGTTTTTTTCTACTTTTTTTTTCGATTGCCTATAATAACGGCTGTAAAAGATGCATCGGCCTACATATTCCCCTAGCCGAAATTGGTGATGGCCGCGCTTTTTGTTCTCGTGACGGGTGTTATGGTCAATTTCATCGCGCGCCCTCAATATTCCTCGAAATTCCTAGACATTTATTGTCCAAATCGAGTTGCAAGTGTAGCTCGAACTGAGCTACGTGGGCATGTTGACCTCTGGCAGCGTAACCGAATTAATAAACATTGGGTTACCATTCCAACATATTTTTCATTTCCGGTTGCACTAACGAGCCTGTTTGATGGCGCCAAAGACCCCCCCCCCCAAAAGTAATTAGGAATTTTGTCTAGCTCAGGCTTCTGACCTAGGTGGGGATCTATAATGTGTCTCTGAGTCTAACAACCTAAATGCGCGGGTCTCATGGCTTTACTTTCAATCCGAAGGAAGCTAAGAACATACGAAAATTTAAAAATTCAGGAGGCCGGGAATCGAATCCGCGATCATGGCCACAGTAGGCCAGAGCGCTCTCCGCTACCCCACCGAAACCTCCAGATTAAATTCATAACTGTTCGTGACGGCAAATTGAAATTACCAATTGTAATCGAGGCTCTGTTCAAATCAGCGGCGTCAGTCGGGTTTTTTCCTGCTCGCATAAGAGCACTCTATACGCCTCATTGGTCTTAATCAAACATAACGTAATGTCAGTACAAAAATATAGTCGCCAGATAGATACAGGGTGTCCAGTCAACCGGTATTCCCGCGACTTTGTGTCGCGCTTCTGACCGGTGGTACGCTATGTCGGCGCTACGCGCGGATGAATGATAACATACCAGCTGAATATAAAAATGAATTACGGAATATGTATGAACAAACGCAACGACGGCAACGGTCTGAGCGCGCAGATAGCGTATTTCCACCGAGTCGAAACAAAACACACCCGTTTTTGAAGAGCATAATCATAAATCAGGTGTGCCGAAAACCGTCAGGTACGTGCGCGCAACATAGTCGACATAGCACCCTCCGGAGATAAAGGCCCGTCCTTTGACCCAATGTAATGCCACTAAATCCACACGATAGGATTCTAAATATTAGATAATTTGTAGCAGCCTGCTTTTCAATTCAGGAATATCAATTAGAGGATTACAATTAAGGAATTACAATTAGGGAATTACAGTTATTGAAAAAGAATTAGGGAATTACAATTAGGGAATTACAATTACAAAACGCCCCAAAAGTTAAGAAAATAGAACAAAGATGGGATTGTCCAACAGGTATGGATATTTTTTAAATTGATCATCACAGAAACCAACCGTAAAGTATTTAAGTTACATTTTAGTTTTTGAATTCTCAGAAGCATGGCATAGCTAAGCTGCAGAAGCAAAACTACAGAAGCTAAACTGCAGAATAAGTTTTAAATGTGAACATGTCATTTTGCCATGACCAAACTTGCCATTTTTGAACAAATATAGGAATGAGTACATGACATGTACATGGTCATTGACTGCACATGGTTCGGCACAGCCCCGAAAAGTAAGGATAAACAAAGTCTTGGAAAACTCAATCATAATTCTCCCTATGAAACGATCATTCTGAATCGCGGCCAATTAAATCCACAATTAGAAGGAAACCGTGGTGAACGAATATTAAATTAGTCATTCGCTAAAAGGGTCTAAGTGGTGTCTTAAGTTTTTTTTTTTTTTTTAAGTTCAGTCCTCAATTAGTAGGAGGGAGTTTGGAAAGGGGGAGGGGGTGCACAAGTCTCGGTCCAAAGGTGTGCCAAGTTGTTCGAGTCCTACTACAACTAGATTCGGTATCTGTGATTCTTCGCAGAGATCTCTCCCTCTCTCAAACGCTTATCGCAAACGACGTGTGACGACGACGCAGTATTATTAGAGCTAGAATGTTGGTACAACAAACTGCACGGCTATCTTTTTCATGTGCCGTTAAGTTGGGTCCATTACGTGCGGTCTATCACGCACAAAGGGTTGCAACTAGATTGAAAAAAAAAAACCTGACGCTAGGAGCAGCGAGCTGAGTTAAGTTGGTTAGGTGACGGATCATAAATTTGTCACGGATGCGGCATAGGAATTAGATTGTGTTCTGAGGTCTTTCATGCTTGCAGTAAGTTGTGTCTTTATATATTGCGATATAATTAGACAAATATATTTTGGTATTTTTCGATTGTTGAGGTACATGCCTGGAAACATTTAATGTCTATCTATTTCTTTCTGTTTCTTTCTGTTGGAACTAACGCCGGATTCAATGTGCAGAAAATCTGGCAAGAATTATTGCAGTAAATATTTGATAATATATGGAAAAGAGCATCCTATAAGTGTAACTGTTTCTGAAACTATTGACCACCAACACAGAAACGTAATAATAGTGCAATAGCTAAACTTCTTGGGCACTGAACCTAGCATAGTGCTGAAGCATAAAGGGGTACAGAATGTCATGCAAAGCTATTCATTATAGCTAAAATTATAAAACAAGAAAATAAAAATGGACTCGAAAGTCAGACAAAAAAAACCCGTCAAAAAGAAATGTCCTTTCTCTATCACTCAACTGACATCAGCTTGCCATGCAGCGAGAGCAATCCTATCGAATATGAAATGTGTCAAGTGATTGCGCACATGTCCCAGGGCAAGTGACGTTATTGCAAATTGTCAAGGTCTCCCCGGCCAAACTCCACAAAAAATGTCAAAATCTCTCGATTATCGAAATGGGCAAATCGAAATAAATTCTAGTGCCACAGTGGTTGGTAAGCGAGCACGCTACCTCTCGGCCAGATCGGATGTACATTTAATTAAACCTGACAATATATGTGTACATGGGTCTCTTTCGAAATTTTCACAGGTTTCCGTCGGGAATTGAACCCGCGTCTCGGACGTAAAAGGCAAACACGCTAACCACTGCAGCACACCCGCGAGGTCTGCGGAGGTTACACAGATTTTCTACGGCAGTCAAATTCCAAACTGCACTTATCACCAATTGCAGACGAACAATAATTTTCTACGACGGCAACAACTTTTCGGGACAAACGAAACGTTTTCTAAATAATGGGCCGAAATGCATTTCACGAGTGAGACAGAGAAGAAAGAAAAACAACCATAAAGCGGACATGCAATGCGTATCGCATCTGCGGTTTCGCCGGCACTGTCACAAACAACCCTGCCCGAAAGATAAAAGCAACGGAGGGTGATAGTGGATGGGTACCGTAGGTGTTGCTGTCGCGTTTCTGGATAATGCGGGTAGCTTTTACCAGTCAGTGACGACCGCGCCAAAAAAAGCGAATCGACATTTTTTTTTCAAAAAAACATTCTGAGTAATAAAAATCGAAAAAATAACGGCACAACGGGTGAGGGGAAACGTTTTCTAAAAACACTTCAACTACCTCGTTAGTGGGAAATGTTCGGTGAATTAATATGGTTTTGAACTCTTATCAGTATTGAACCGACTCACGTCAAGTCTAGTTGCAATTTAAAAGCAATGGTAAACCTCCTTAACAAACATTTATAATTAAACAAAAGTTTGTGTCTAAAGATTACCAGTGAAAAAGCAAACGAAACAATACAAACTATCCTGTAATGCTTTGATCGCTTTCTTTCTTTCGATTCCTTCTTTTGATTGATATAAAAACTTTTTAATGCGTGGTGTCTCATCATTGTTTGCACACTCAAACATAAAAAAAAACTATTGGAGGTAGTTAGTTGATTACTATTTCAAAACTAACAAAGCATAACAACATGATTCAACAAAAAATATAATTTCGTCGGAAATCAAAATGAACTAGTCATTGATAAAACTTGGAAATATAATTTAAAAAATAGGCTACAGAAATGGGGATCTAAACAGCCACAAAATCCAAAATATATTTTAGCAAACGTCGTAAATTAAAAAATATTTTTTAAAAAACAGAACGGACTTTTCATTCACACTTTGAGATTGGCTCTGTCATATTTGGCTTTGTAATAGCGGGAATGGCCGCCCAATCCCGAAACACGGTAATGTGACCCCCAGCAGCAAACGGACACGCCATCCCCTATCGAACGCAATGGACGGCAACGCCGCTTAAGATGTTGTAAAAATTTGCAAGCGTATATCATCTCGGAAACCGTTTGGGGCTTGTCAGTCAATCCAATTTGGCTAAATGGGAGATAGCGGGGAGCTGGCGGTAGCATTTTTGCTTCTTTTGCATGAAGATACACCAGCTATAAACGAGTAAACGACTGGACAACCCATATTACGGCCGAATTGCTCGCTGATAACTCGGAAAGATCTTTTCTAAATGTTGCGGTTGCGCCGGCGATCAATTTGAATACAAGACAACAAAAAAAAAACGGCGAACGATTTTAAGAGTTTCCGGGTTGGAGACGGCCTTTAATGTGGAACAAATTGGCCGACGTGACACATTTTAAAATCGATACGGTCAAGTTATGAAAGGTCATCGTAATCTTTTGGTCAAACAAATTCCAAAACAGTATTTAAAATTCCAAAAAAAAAATAAAAAATACAGAACCACTAATAAAGCGTCACTGCCGGATCGGAAACAACCTCTAATCGCCTGACCTAAATAATTAATGCTGCACATTTAAAAATTAATACGGTAAAATGGAATGAAACTTCGCATAGGCACGTAAACGTTGGCAGTTATTTCCCATTTGAATTGCCATTGGAATTCCAAATAAAACGGACGGTTTTCGTCTTTTCATAAGTAATTAGGGAATTTATAATTATAATTTAAAAAATACTCCTCAGTTTAAGGTAACAAGCGTTTAAATTGACGCCAGAAATGGGAAATAATTATTTGGAAATGAACTACATAAATCGACGTATAATTTTCGCTGAAATTGTTAATTTAAAAATATACATACGCAGTGGGACGTGCTAAACAAACGCCTCATTGCGCTGCTTGAATTCGAACTCAAAAGTTGGAATTAAATGGACTTAGACATTCAAAACGCATTATTTTGTTAGCGAACCCAAAAGTTCAGCGCACAATTATGAAACAAATCGATTACGAAAGTTGCAATTATTTTTTTTCCTAAAAATAAAAAACAGTATAAAATAATTATTCAATTTTTCCTCCAATGACCGGGGCCATATTGAATTTCTTTCCCGCGTGGTCCCGAGTGTGTTGCGAGCGAACGCTCAGAAAATTCAACAGAATGACGTTGCAACTAGGAGGGATCAAAGACGTTCCCGTAAACAAGGGGTTAATTGGCTGACGACCACCGGAGTCGTGGCGAGGCGCACGTCTAATTCAATTAACCAAAAATCCAAAAAGTTGTTTCAACCGTCGGCGATGAGTAACGGAGAGAAAAAAAAAATAAAAGAGAACCAGTATGTAACGCTCATCACCAGGGGGCAGCGCGATTTAGGTTGGGCGTGACCAGCATTGGAAGGGCCGGCCCACCCCCGCAACCCTTTAGCAAGATTGAGGCACGTCCAGATATTTGAGTGTTGACGTCTTGAGCCTTACAATTTTCAGGATCAGTCAGCCAAGGGATGACCTTCGCTAGGCAGGCTAAATTTTCGGATAGCCAATAAGCAGAGTTAGGAAACAGAGATAAGACGCAGCCCTCGAACTAAGTTTGAATAAACATAACCGGCAGGTAAAAATCAAATTATATTTGTCCTATTAAATCAAGACACACCTAGCTGAAAGCATGAGCCTAATAATTGCTAAATCGACGTTCAATTTCAATGAAAATCTACCACAAGCATGGTACTTATATCTTAATAATGATTATGTCGGCTCGTCTTGTGCGTGTGACGTACGGTGCGCCCCGAGCAGGCATAATCGATGTTAAGGCCCATGCTTGGGATCGGTTATATCTTTTAATTTTTCTTGAAAAAGAAAAAGTCATTTTTTTTTATACAATCAATGACTGTCTATCATTGAAGTACTCAATCACTCACAGCAGTAGATTGTGGAAAGGCACATTTTCACCACTACCCCGGGAGCGAATACACTTGAACCCAAGCCGGGAATCGAACCAGGGATGACCGCACCACAGGCGGTTTGACCTTTATGGAGCCTTAATGCGAGTTCTTCTCTAAAAACAAAAGTCCCTACGCTAGGAAATTAACGTGCCACATAAATCTGAACCGGTCAAAATCTGTTAACTATGCATTAGCATTGTCTTATTAATGAAAATGTGTGATGAAAGTACTAATGAAAATATGTTAATGCAATAAGTAGCCGCCAATAGTAACATGCAGTCAGTGTATAAATACCGATTCAGCGGCATTCCAGTGGTCTGCACCAGTCATCACCAGGTGGCTGAGGACGCAAATCCGTCCGGACTAAGTAATGACGTTGGACGAATTAGCCTGAACAAAAGAGAACATGCGAGCCGGACTACGACACGTGGGCACATTTTCAGTGTTCTCCTCGGCGGTTTCAAGGCAATCAAGTTTGGTTAATAAGCCCTCCCCGTGTGATGACATGATGACACAGACACGCATGGCATCACGCTTCAGTTTCATGCAGATACGTCCTACGACAAATACGAGGACATGCACAAAAGATTCACAGCTAATTTTTCAAATGCTGTAAAAAATAACCTGGGTGCGTTTTAACATTCGGTTTCCCCAGAAGCCAGAACACCAATTAGTGGCGAATCCAGAAATTACAACGCGCGCGTAACTTATTTTTCCTTTTTCTTTCCTGATCACTGTAGCGAATATCACTCACTGCAGGAGAATCTGGGCCCCTCGAGTCGCTATTGCAATATGTAGCTATGGTACATTTTTGTCAGCACGCCATTTTGTCGCGCGCACTGACAATGCAGA
Source organism: Melogona broelemanni (assembly GCA_033995665.1). NCBI lineage: Eukaryota > Metazoa > Arthropoda > Diplopoda > Chordeumatida > Chordeumatidae > Melogona > Melogona broelemanni. The sequence goes on along the minus strand of JAUJYS010004682.1, from coordinate 4,395 downwards.
GTATGTGAAAGAACCTTCAAAGCGGGCAAACAAGAAAACGGGGAATCATCAGCTGATAGCAGCACTTATTTGTTCGCATCCACGAACAAGGTTGACCAACTTAAGATTAGAAGTAGTTTTTTTTTTTACTCCTCGCACCTACGAATCCAGTCCGTGCTCATCAAGCAGCGGCAGCTACGATAGATAACCTTCAGACAAATTCCTAGTTGCCGTCACGCATCTTTATAGAGTCCTCCTCAGACCACACTTCAACTACGGAGCCGCAATTGACATCTAGCGAACTCGGGGTTCGATTAATTGGCTCGTGGTACCGAGAGCAAAAATAATACGACTTGATAAAATGGTAACACAAGACCACATTATAGCACCACCAGCGGGGAAAAGTAAAATACGCTGTTCCGGCAACGCCGAGTAATTTTAATTTCGCAACTATTTGTCATTGCCGACGCTGCAAAACAGTTGTTCTTTTGTTACTTGTGAGCTTTGAAAGTGTCGACTCTGCTATCATTTTTTTTATACACAGGTAGCAACCTTGATCATGGATATGGGGGGGGGTGTTTGAAAAGTCTCACTATCCCATTGTAAGTCCTATTCTTTTCCGCAACGACAAACCTGTTCGCTAAATGGCATGCGGATGATGTGGAAAACGAAAGCTGTTGGTAGAAAAACTTTTGACAGAATTCGACATATAGATTTTTTTGCTTTTTACATTTAATTTCCGCTCGTACTGCAGAGCGTTTCATGACTTTTTCTTTTTTGTTTCATGTACGACAGTGGAATATTGATTTTAAATATGGTAATTTCAGTAGATGTAAAAAATTATTCTGCCTACGCGCAAATTTACGTTCTCGGATTGCTACCTTTTTAAATGTCAAATCGTGAAACGAAGATTGGATTCGCTGTTTCATAAAAAAATAATACTTCTGCTTTTTGAAGATTTACAATATTACACGATTATAATTCATTATAAGGCATGTAAGTCGAAAGTTGTACAGTTGTAAAAATTCTTAAAATGAGTCATCTACCTTACACAGTGCAGATATTTATGGACGAATCAAGAGTTTATTAATTATAAACACGTCAGATATCCATGCATTCAATTATTGAGCTTGCATTAACAAACTTGTGCGAACTTGCTTTTAAATAAACTTGTAAAGCTCGTGTTTTAATTATTCCAGTAACTGGTAGATTCAATTGGCAACCATTGGACATCTCCAGTTTTTGCCAAAAAAAATTATATTTTATTTATAAATATTTGTTATTATTGTAAAATCTCAGAACGAATTTTTTTCTTTATTTTATCTAACGCCCAAGTTAGCACACCCTGAATCACATCAGAATTAATAATATGAATTAAAACAGCTAACACGCACATAACTATGAGCTTCTTAATTTTTGTTACAGTCCTGTAATAACAAACGGCTTAACAGAGTACAGATAATTATGCTAGGCGTCAACTTTGATTCCGTCCGGCCCCTGATTACGTCAAATAAACATACACGCACGCACACACACACAAAAAAAGTGTGAAGTCATTTCGCAACTTTCGCATACCTTGTACGTATCTACGGTATCACTGCCACCTATCGGTACCGCCACCGCGGGGAGCTGGTGAAGTGGGTGGTGGTTTAGACGCCGGCCAGGAAAAGGACTGGCAACCAGCATGAAAGATTTTCATTATTTGTACATGCACGAATAATTCGTTTGAGTTTGGGTGGTTTGCTGTCCCAACCATCAGGCAGAAACGGTAGAACACAACCTAAAGATGCATCACTTTCGTCATTTAAAAACTAGAGAGAAAAACACCAAAAATGTTCTTTCCGATTTTTTAAGTAAATTTTTATTTTATTTTATTTTTCTTATTATGTGCGTATTGTCAAATATTTGGTCGCAGAAACACACTTAAAAATGTATTGAACATTTTGTCGAAAAAAAAATAATATTACCTTAGTTATGGAAATTTGCCAACTCGTCGGTTCGATCGGTACCGTCACGAGTCTATAACATTTTCACATTTATTTTTAGATAGCCAAGGTGAAACAAGGTGGAACTGAATTGAAATGTAGCTTTGATTGATGAGAATTCATTGGACTGATAGTTCAGTTAGTTCGGTGACAACTCTATTCCATAAATAAAAAATATTTCCATAAATAAGGTAATATTAATTTTTTTGTAATCGTAAATCTGACATGGATTCGACCCAGAATCCTAATTGTGTTCCGATATCTGGGTTCGCGAATCCCGGGCTGGGTGAAAGTTAATTAAACGTAAACATAACGTGATTAATTCACAGATTCGCAAAGGTCACGGATTGGAGGATGTGACCCCGATCGAAAAATTCTATTGGGGGGAGGGGGAATATATCAGAAAACAAAATAGGTATTGGACTGGTCATTTGACCTTAGCCACAGGCTACTAAACGCTGTGTGCGAGATAAACATTGGATTGTAATAATCAGTATGGGAGAAGGGAGGTAAAAAAAATTGAATTGAAATCCTAACAGAAATGCAAAAAAAAATCCAAGCCCAATTTTGGTCAGCAAGCTGAACAACGAATATGTGACTGGCGCCGATCCTGATTGTCAAGTTTATGGAATGAGGTAGAGGCGGCGGGGTAAACAACATCTTGTCGGCGTTCCCTTCTTAAGAGATTGCAAAAAAGAAAAAAAAGAAAAACAAATTGCCAATATTAATATGGAGGCCATGTTGTTTATTTATTTATCTTCGCGCATGTCTACTAATAATTTTATAGCTGTTGTCGTACAACAGAGAAGGTGAGTAGGACAATTAAAATCAGGCCTTCCCACATAAACACGTCGCGACAATCGATTCGATCGGGAGGGAAACGGTAAGTGGTATGCACACACGCCTAATTTCACGACATAGCCTCGACAAAATTAGCGCCACTCAATTTTTATGTTTGATTTACGCCAAGCATTAGAAATGCCGAAACGGGGATAATTGCCAATAACAACAACGGAGCAATACAATACTTCCGGATTCTCTGAGCGGCCGGTACGAAAGAAATACAGTATGGCCCAATAAAAAGAGTGCCAAAATGGTTTTCGCTATAAATTGAGCAAAAATTAATCAAATGTTTTGAAACTTATTAAAGATATTCATTAACACATTATTTTCAAACTTTTCTAGTATAGGTTAGGTTAGATCGTCATTCTCGCCATTTTGGCGGTGTGATGACGTCTTTCCACGTGATACTGATATACTGGCTATACCTTAACGTGGAAAAAGTGACGTCACAAGTCACGTCGCGCCGATCACACAGTCAACGCCTTATTAATGTTCGCCACTCGGCCTCGCAGAGTGCCGCAAGCTTTCAGACCAAAACAAATGTTCTCAGCACAAAAAAGTCAAAAACCGTATTCATTTATTGGGAAAGATACGCGTGCGCGCTCAACCGCCCTCTGGCGGTGGCCCGTCGTGAGGAGGGCGATAACAACAACAAAAAAAAGACATGGCCGCTCCGTGAATGAAACCAATTTCGCTTTCACGTATCGCTGATTCATGTTGCGAGAGCATATTGAATTCGATAAACCGAAAGTGTGCCAAGCGGCATAGTGCGGAGTGTGTAAAACCGTGAAGGGCACCGTGTATGGAAGCCAAGCAAATCCAAAATCCAAGATAAACCAAGTTGCTCCACCCTCCTCCATCAAACCACCTTCAATTTCATAATTTAAATTACAATTTGTAAGCCCCGGAGAGGCCTATAGCGGGGTCAAATGACAAGTTAATGACGAAGCTGTCCTATTTTTAATACCTCTCCAGAAGGCGACCTGGAAATTTTGTCTTGCCTAGGCTTTTGGGTAGGGATCATCAACGTATACAAGACAACGTACAGACACGGGTTCCACGACCTTACTTCCATTCCGAAGGAAGGCGTGGTGGGTACATATTCTGAGGTCGGGAATTGAACCCGCGATCACGGTCATTGTAGGCGAACACCCCAACCACTAAGCCATACGAAACCGCTAAAATGATTTATAAATATTTGTTACGAGGAATTTTTACAATGGTAAGTGAAACAATGACAAACTAGTCAAACCAAAATAAATTAGAAAAGTAAAGAAATTCGGAGGTCTCAGGCGGGTATCGAATCCGCGATCGCGAGAGTAGTAGGCGAACGTGTCTACCATCACGCCACACGACACATCTAAAAATATTTACAAATATTTATTTAGTATCAAATATCTATTCCAAGAGATTGACAAGGTCCTCAAGGACCTCAGTACGTACCGATGGCTCAGTGGGTATGGCAACATCCTACGAAGCCGACGGTCCCGGGTTCGATTCCCAGCGCAGGTTTTCGTTTATTCGTTAGCCTGGGGTACTGGCGTCACCCCTGAGCTTCCATTGGGGAGTCCAGAGCTTAGGGGTGGAT
>JAUJYS010004681.1:0-11705 GCA_033995665.1 Melogona broelemanni | reverse complement strand
CTTTTGAATTCTATGTCCTGGGAGTCGTTTGTCTATATATTTTTTCCAAACTCTAGAAATTGTTCTATTACATAAATTTCTAAGTTATTTAGATAAAAAATAATTTCGCTAGTCAATTATACAGTTAAAACAGAAATATATATAGAGCGATAAACGATTGCAGGCATGCCCACTAACAATCTAAAATACCAAAGCATATTTGTCCAATTATATAATAGCACAACTGACCGCAAGCATAAGCCTAACCATCAGGTAATGCCGAAATATAAATGCTAAATCGTCGACACAGTAAAATGTAAAGAAACAACCGACCATATGCATGCGCCTAAACATCGATTACGTCGGTTTGGGGCACACTGAGGATAAAACGACGATGGGTCGGCTAGTAAAACTATTATATAATTAACTAATGTCGCAACTACTAATTAATTATTTGCCAATTTTACGTTATTTGTAGGATCTTCGCCCCGAGCCGACTTATGGTTTAAATTTTTTAACTATACAGGAAATATTCTTCTCGAAACAACTTAAAAAAATGGACATGTTAATCCGGTCTCCAGTTGTTAGTCAGGCAAATTTATCATAGGTGGGGTGGGAGGTGGCCTCGGCAATTCTCCATACTTCTGTTTTGTCAGTTTATACATTGAACATTTTCCTACTACCATTTACCCACTCCCCCCCCCCCCTCTATCCTCACCAACTCCCCCGTCCTAATAAATTTGCGTCCGAAACTGCTCTGCCAATAATACTAACCACACACCGTCATCATTTATATTCTCTCAAAACTCTCTCTACCGAAACACGAATATATACAGGGTGAGGGTGCGTTCGGTTTTTCAGCGGACGCGCGAATTGATTGCTGCGACTGCGCGCGGCCAAATCATTGCCCTCAACCACACTGCGCTTGCAACTAAATTAATCACCCTGTATATTTAATATGCCACCCACAAAATCATACTCGTATACGCCCGCTCCTTTCGTTAGCCCTTGTTCAGAGCAGCATCGTCCCCCACTTCTCCTCCTCCTCCCCCTTCCAACTCTGTTCTCTCCCGCTGCGGTCTAATTTAATAGCCTCACATCATAGGCACCCCACCCCCCTCCCACCTCGCTCTACCGACTACCGAAAAGCGAAAAGCCCACCGCCACCCTCTCAACACTACCCAGTCCTACGTAGACTCTATATGGGCGCAATTGTTGCTCGCTAAATGATGTGATGACGCGTGGGTAGCAAAGCACGTGGTCCTGGTTATACCGTCAAGCCGGCCGGCGTTTGCCGTTCGACATCGAATACCAAAATTAGAAATCTGGTCACTTATTTGGGTGTAGCGTTCGTACATTTGGGGCGCTGGGAACTAATTAGAAAAGGTTTTCTGGGATTCGAAAATTGCTTCATTACAAGATGGCCGAATTTACCCGTTTTCAATATTGATCAAATGTCAGCTGGAATTGGAAAAGTAGAAATTGGAAGTTTGAGTCCGTCGACACGACTTTGAACTTGAAGGGTGATGTCAATTGTTGAACTTTTTTGTCTCATCACACTCACTAGGCCTGCAAATACCATTTGATTTCATCGGTTTTTATACAAATTTGAGAATAATGAAGTCATAAATGAGCTCATCTTATTTGTTAGCATCTTAGTTTCCATTTTAGTTTATAGCATCTTCGCTTCTAACATCAAATGATCGTCATTATGTCGTCAAATGGTTGCTCGAATATATTTCGATATTGCCGTTTATATCTTGATATATTTACTCAGTTTGATAACCTTAGATGACACATTGCAATCGTACAGAGAATTGACCGCTACGCTCGCCTAAATCTTTTTTAAACGTGAAGAGTACATTCTGTATTTAAACGTAATTTTCAAATTAAGAGTTTTCAATGAATCGAGTCCAATTCGTGACAAAGGTTGGGAAACTTGGTTGTGAAGGATCTCAATGCGGTTCGCTCAACACATGTTGATCTTAGTTACTGCGTCGTTATTCACTATTGATTACGAACTAATAATTTAAAGGGCGCCGCTCTCGATTGTTTTACATAGCTACACGTAGATTGCGTATCATCGACACTAGCAGCAGCAGCAAAAATAATGTGGGAGCAGACGGGGATAACAAGCGTGAAATTTGGTCTGTAAATTGGACCATGGAACGAAAATATTTTAGGAAGAGCCTCGCTTTCTAATGAAACTTAATATTTGGCTCCATCTCTGAAAAAAGAGCATCTAAACTGGAACGAGAAGCCGCGATCGTCATTCATATCGCCCATCGTCTCCCGGTTTGCTCCCAGCCACGGCGACTCCCCTATCCCGAGCACGTCCGACTGAAATGCATAAATTAAAAACGAATTTTCATAAGGAATTCGTCAATTATTCAAACCTATAATGTAGCTCGGTTTCGCTCGACAACAGGGAGGGGGGAGGGTGGCGGACCAACACTGAGTCAACATTACAAGCACAACTGACAACGATTAATTTTTGGAGCAGAAAATGTTGGGCAGCTGCCCAGAGCAGCTCGCAACCTCTTAGTACAAAATTTAAAAAAAACAACATGTCAACTAATCTCAACCAATAGGAAATTTGGGTTGTACCACTGGCCATGAAGAATAAGTAACGATAACAGACAGAAACGTAAATTTTAATTCTTGAACAGAACAATTCGAATTTTTGATAATTTAACTTCATATAAATAATATTATGTATTATTAATTATATTATTTTCATTAAGTGAAATTGTCGATAATTTAAATTACTTCGTTAAACAATTAAAAGATGCATTACCGCTTTATGCGTTATGCTTCATGATCAAGAATACAACTCAAATATATTATAGTTTCGTAACAAAACAGATTATTCAATAATCTCAACCTGGCTCTACAATGTGCCTACACTATGATCAATCTTAACCGTTAACTACCATTTCTGCCGCATTGCCCATCAACCGCACGTATATTTACTCATTTATCCCAAGAGGCAAGCACGCAGATGGCAATTAATTAATTCCCGACTATTCCATAATTGAAGCAACCTGGTATCTTCCATAATAAATTTGACATCCTTAGGCGGAAAGGGGTCATACATTTTCTAATTAATTTTACCCTAACGGGAATTGGACTGGGATTGGACTTCAGGATGCATTCCCAGACGTCCGCCCAGAATTCCAATTTATAATTTTAGCCTAAAACTATTATTTTGCTAATTTTTCAGACCTTAGATGGTGTTAAACGAGAAACAAGACAATAAAATATCTTATCGTATGGACTGAAGAGACTGAAAAAATATGTTACTACAACATATTTTTCAAAGTTTTTTAAAAATTTATTTAGTATTTATTATATGTATAATTTTTACTGTATATACACAGTATGATATAAAAATAAATAATACATTGGTATTATATTATTTAATCAATCTGATCACATAATTTCAGAAAGAAGTTTTTGTTTGATGAAAGAAACGTTTCCCAGATCCAGTTTCATTTGCGAAAATATGTACCGTGCTGTTAATATTGCCCGGGGCGGGATTCTCGTTATTAAAAAGGGCTTTGCAAAAGCACCGCTGTTCCAATCCATTCACAGCCACGTTCGCTCCCTAATCTCCGCTTCTATGGTCCGGGCAGTGGCGGGGCCATTAATTTGAATTTCCATTTGCTTGGACACTGGCCAGTCGACGTATGCGTCATACGTCGCCGAGGGACAGTCCACGAGAGGACGGGATCGCGGAACTTGGTATTATATCAAAGGAATAAATAAGCTATTGAGAGACACGGGAAATGTTGCAACTTTTGTATTTTGCAGGAATAATTTATAACTTGCTAATTTTGTTAATAGCCTGTGCACACAAAGTCTAGAAGCGAAACGGAATAAAAATTAAAACTTATGTCTATGCACCGTCATATGAAGCGGATACGGCGCGCCCCTTAGATAAAATGCGCTCTCCTTTGTGTCTTTTTTAACATTTTTTTTCTCCATATACGGCGCGATTCCTATGTGACCAATTAAACTATTAATTCAAATTACCACTCTACCGTCATTGCCTGAAACTCAGCAACATCCCAGCCAGAATTTAGAATATTTCCTCCAAGCGTGCACATCAAGCAATGCGGGTTAGATGCGTCCTAATTGTTGATTTGCCCAGATGAAGAGGGTCTACTGGGTTGGCTCCATGCGGGCTATATTTTAAACCATCACTTCCGATAACCCTATTTAACCCATTTTTACCAAATTTGATTCCGATAAAAAATACAGATAAGTAACATACATGTGCGAGCAAACCACATACCTAAACACCTTGCATTAGGCGCGCCGTATCCGCATTATATGACAGCATTTTGGAATGTAAAAGCATATCAAATATCAATACCATACATCAGTAAGAACACCTCAATGTGGCTCATTCAAACGCTTAAAGTTGTATTTCTATCATTATATAGACGGGTTACTTTCCAACAACACTATTGTTCTTGTAAAGGCCGAATGGGGAACATGTACAAGCGAGTAATGAAATTAAACTACCAGGGAGAAGCGCCTCACCACATAATTAATTAAAGTTGCATCATCATCAAATTCGTTAGTTAGCGGGTTTCTTCCTAATAATTTTTTTTTTTGCAAAGGACAAACTGATCCATGAGCATACATGTACGAGTAATTAAATTAAACATCAGAAGAGAAGCCCCTCTCCACACAATTAATCTAAAACGGCTTCATCAAATAATTTGTTTGGTTCATTATAATCAAATAAATAAAAACAATGTACAATCTGTATATTGCATTGCAAATGTGCTTTTGTGTAATTACCCATACGGTATTTTCGAACTTAACACACGTTGATTATAATTATGTGCATACACAGTGCATATGTAATTGTTGTCGGCGACACGAGGGGTACAATAACCTCCTGTAGTACTACAGTGATCTGGAACAAAAAAAAAAATAAAAAATAAAATAACCATGAAATCCTATCACAATTTAGGGCAAATATATCGTAGATATTTGAAAAAATTAGTAAATTCATGTTCGAATTTTACTGCACCATACTTGCAGATTCATGCAGATTGTAATTAAACAATCGGATATAGTCAGCTTTTTAAAAAATAAAACACTAATACGCAATGAAAAATGCAAACCTAATTAAAATTGTTTTCATACCACAGGTTGGTCAAAACATTGATTTAGGAGTGTAATCTAAATACATTTTAATGATTAATTGTTTTGAGAAACACACGCATAATGTTTGACTGGACAATTTCAATATAATATTTAACAATGAATTTGTAGAAAACTTCGAAAATAAAAGCAAATTTATAAATATTGAAATATATTCAGACTGTCTTGGCAAGATGATTATGAAGTACAACTGACATCGGCGAAAATGAAATCAAAACATTTACTGCAAAGCACAACATACAAAAGCAATTCCTAGACCACATATTTACTGAACGCAACTGCGACAGAATAATCACGGCGGGTCTCCGGATAAAATACGTAAATTTTTAAAATACGTAAGCAAACTGGTCATTGCACTGGCTTGGTGCGCACCCTGTATAAATTCCTTTGCGTGCCAGACTGCCAGTACTACACGCGGGTGAACTGCGTTATGTGTTTTATGTTATGTTCGTTATGTTTCGGCATTTCACGTACGGCCATTATCGGTGGCATTGCCACGCACGTGTTGCAGCGGATCAGAGGATCCATTTAAGCGGATCCACCGTGAACGAGTTTTTCGGCCTTCGCTATGTTAAAGGTGCTGACACAGAGGTCGACAAAATTTGGTGCGCGTCGGTAAAATAAAACTCTGAGACACGAAATTATTTATTTGAAATTAATTTTACCAGTTTATTCAACAAACGATTTATAGTTTGTAAGTCATGTCTTCAATCAAAAACATGCGAACCATTATGATGGGGAAATATGATAATCATCAGTCATCAAATAATGTATATTATGAGGGAACCGTTTTATGTACAGGTAAAATCATATAGATAATTTTTGAGCGTTGAACAATATTTTTATAAGAGAAATTTTAATTAATAATCTGTGGAATTTTGAATTAATTAATTATTTGATCAAGCATTGAAATGACTAACGCCGTTCATAAAGAACCAGTCTCAATTGTGATTTTATTATAAATATAAAACCTAGATTAAGTTTTGTTCAAACCTTATGCCTAGTACAAACTGCCGTTTTTTATATTTCCATAGAGACATGAGGGTGCAGTAATCCTGTAGTGCACTAGGCACTACGGTGATTTAAAAAAAAATAAAAATAAATATTTGTAATTTCATCTATCCGAGACACATTTTTAGGAAAGTATGCCCACCACTGCACTAAACAACCAGAAATATTCGCTCCATTTGTTATTAACCAAATGTAGATAACGTGCAGTTGATACGTGCTGGCCAATGCAGAATATATAGTTTACACGGATTTTACTTCGCAATTTAGAATGCACATCACGGGATATACGATTATATATGGTTCGGGTCACGGAAGCGAACGCGCGATCAATAAACTAGTTTAGCGCTACCGCGTCCAACATGAATTGTTAACAAATAGAAATAATGATTAATGCGTCAAGCGCGAAACGAGCCCGAACATGATCAATGCAAATTTCATCTAATTAAAACATTCCTCCCCGTTACACTCCCACATCCCGTCCCCATTGTCACCAAACATTTATTTAAATTTACATCTCGCAGAGGCGCTTGAAACGACGTTGTCAAACTACTCGCTTTGTGCGTAGAACACGCGCCGTCATCTAGAGTTGAGAACTACAATTTAATACACCTGAGAAAAAAAATAAATAGAACAGAAAAACACGAAAGGCGGCTTGAGGTTTATTTTATTGATAGATTTTTAATTTTTTTAATTAATCGTTGCGACTGCTTTTAGTACGTGGTACAAGTACTTACGATACGAAACGATAAGTACTTATAAGGGGTACTTGTTATGTTACGTACTTGTACGCACTAATATTTCCTATCACGCACTGCTTCCAGCAGCTGTAACAGATTCAAACCTAAACGCTCTATGGCACCATCTATACCCCTAAATACATGACCTTCCTTTTTTCTGCAGCCTTCTACCATTCCAAGTAAAACAAAATTCCCAATGCAGCATCCGACAGCGTGACATGGCCAAAGTAGGACAGACGCTGCCTCACCACAATGGCTTCTTTGGAGAAAAATGGCTTGATTTCTTCCAGGACTAAGTTGATGGCTTGTTTCGAACCGGCTGTTCTTGCGAAACTTTCGGGTAGACTTTCAAGTCTCACTGTTAAGAAAGGAAATGTCCTGGCCCCGAATCAAAGGGGTGGCCTGAGCGAAGGCAATAGGCACATAGTCGGCCTATCTGATGCCAGCTGATGAGGCGCGAACGATGTGTCACAGCGCGCCTTAATGGTCGTTGTAGCTGATCGACACATACGAAAGGTCGGGCAGGAAAAGGAGCAAGAACATCACCACACGCTCGACGAGGGGCGGAAGAAAAGATTTGCATTTTAAACTGTAGTTAGCCAACAGTTCAATCGCTTATTTATTATCCGTTATTTTTATCGAAAAACGAAACAAGGAGTTTCTAATTTCAACTTTTTTTCGGTTATAGCAACAACTCTTTAGAACAAATTCGAAGTGAAAGTATTGACTTTGAAATTCAAATTTGTGATCATGAAGCACGCAGAATCCAGCGTGTTTGTTTGTTGCAGAAGCCAATGCACTCGGATTTACACGTCATAATTTTTGAAGGAACAAATGCACTTCTCCTGCAGGTGCAAATGCAATGAATTAATACGTGAAATCTCCGTATACGACAGTGACGACTTTGTACCACGGTGACAATTTCTTGTTTGCACCGTATGAAACGTCCTTGTTAGGACTTCGATTGGGAAACATGACGATATTCATATTTCGGCTGTCATCAACGTCAACAAGGATTGACAGCCAACTGAATAATGAAAGCCAAGGCCATCATCGACAACTGTCGTCATCTAGTGTTATTGAGAGCCACCATTCAATTTTATAACCAGACCAACCTCGAAATGATTGAAGATCTATTTTTGTCGGTTTAAAACATGAAATTAAAGTCGTCAAATTCTGCGTCGATAACTATTGAAAACGTTTGGTACTTTTCAGACGGCCCCTACCGTATGCCACGCACTTTTCCACGCCACTCGACAGGCAGCCAAAGTTGTTGGCACACTCTCCCGCGTTACGCGCGAGTACCAGAGAGAGAATGCGCGAGGTGGAGGAGGGAGGGATGCATGCACTCTGGAATAGCATTTGCGCCGCTGCGAGCGCAGTATTCGGGCGATGGCGCGCAGCAGCGAGAGAGAGAGAAGCGGTGGCGACGAGTTTTCCGCCTTAAATCACTGGCGATTTCGCCATTAGCATGACAATAGCCCGGAGTTGGGACCGAATTTCAATAACAATGCCGTGGATGGCATCGCCCAACAATTGGAATGATTTCGAATCTTCAAAAATTCTCTTCAAGCAGAATGATAGATGCACTCGTATATTCTGGAGCGTCGCCGCTAGATGGTGATGGGGGAAATAGAACGGCGACGACGCCTTCGCCTGGCAGTGTACCGTTTTTTATGGAAAAAGCAAATGGGCCGATGCCCAGGGCGTAAGCACATTTGGTTCGATGCCATACCCGCCGAGTCTAAATTTGTCTTTTTAAAAAGTTTAGCATTACTGTATTTCCAATTCGAAGTGGAAATGGAGTAGTCATGTAGTGGAAATGGAAGGTTAGCGTACTCGCCTACGATGCTTGTGATCGCGGGTACTGTTCCCCTACCCTGAAACTTACGAATTGTTTCGGGGGATAGAAATTTCTAACCACGCCTTCCTTCGGAATAGAAGTAAAGCCGTGGGATCCGTGCATGTAGGTTGTCAGGTACACGTAAAAGATCCCTACCTAAGGTAGAAGATATAGGTTAGGTGGAATTAAAAGGTCGCTCACAACAGTTCTAGCGCCTGACCAACTGATTCTAAAAGTAAACTTCAAGAGCTACAAGAATTAAAAAAAATGATGAAAACGTTTGGATCTAAATATTGTAATTGGCACGCAAACTGTTTTCCTTATAAATGGTTGCGCTATTTTACTTTAACCGAGCGCCACGGATCGGGCATTGCTGGAAAACGCTTTTGAGCTTGAGTTTACCGAAATTCCATTGGCTTTATTTTTCGTTATAACTTTTCGCACAACGCTCATTGCGTTGTTTTACCCGTAGGTGGAACATAACTAAGCACGGGAGCACCCCACACAATGGCAACGCCACCTGGCGGTTTATTCCTGCATTTATTCGTTTTCTCAGACAAGAATTCCAGGTTTGTCCAAGGTGGAGCGCGTCCTTTCCATTTTGCCCCAGGCAACAACTTCCCTAAAAATGGCTCTGTTCGCTTGTATATTTGTATGGGCCATCTCGAGCCATGCGGCGCGAGCGCAGATCTACGACATCACATATATAATACGCCCGGTATATAAAAATAAATATTTTTTCGTATTTTCCCTTCGCTTTTATACAGGGTGCGCGCGCTGGAATCGCTAATACATATCGTTTTTTTTTGGCGCGCCAAAAAAGTTAAAATGTTGCGATAAACCGTGACCCCCATTTTTCCATTTGAAAGGAAAGTTGGGGTAAAAATAATAAACATGATATAAAAAAACATAATCTCCCATAGTTCAAAAGTTATTTGGCCAACAACATGGTCCGTATAACTTTTGCAGTATTTCTCCGAATTACGCTATCTGGCACCACTGTAGTCCTATGGAGCATTCAAACGCGTGTAAAAATTCTATGCGAATTGAAGAAATATTGGAACAGTGTGCGATAAAAAAATAGCATTGTCATAGTTGGATCGTCCATGGAGCGTCCATGCATGCGCACTGATTTGTTATTCCGGAATCGCGCTTGTAGAATCGGAGGTTCTTTTTTTTTACTCCATTCGTGCAACTAGCTCAAAATGTTATATTTTAACCAATATCGCCATTGTTTATACCATATAATTTCAATATCAAATAGTACTTCTAATAATTGAAATTTCGTATCGTGCTATAAGCACAATACGAAATTATAAGAAAATTTGTACACCTCTGGTGATATTATTATTAATACTAGGGATCGGCAGACTACGGTTTTGGATGGTAACACCTATATTTAAAAATTAAAAGAATAAATATAATTAGTGAATATACAATCTTGAAACTAAATTAAAAAAAAATCGCCAGATAGTAACATTAAACTTGGAGTAAGCAACATTGAATGATAACGCCACACCCACTACATGAAACTCTAGAAAAACACCTACAAAAATAAAAATGCTTTAAACTTTTTATTCCTGCGTCATTCTCTATTACGATTCAACGGTCCTTTGAAATACCAACTTATCGATTTTAATTTAATTTACTTTCGCGAAACTTCAATCGATCGGCTTTATCGACATGATTTATCTTTCGCTTATTAACTGTTCAAACAGACGAGAGAGACTATATCCGAAGATGCCGTTATAGGCGGATCTGTAAAACGGGTGAGTTATTAGTAAGCTCGCATGTTGACAAAACAAAAACCTTATTGGATTGCTTTTCAGTCAGAGTCAATATACCTTTATTAAAAGATTGCAAACATGGCGGCCGGGGTTAACCATTCAAGGTGTGACCGGGATAAATTTGACGTTTACCGTTCACTTTAAGTTACCATTCACCAATTCTACAAATAAAGTATAAGCAAAAAACAAGGGAAAATATATTGAGAAATAAACGCATAAAAGTATAAGCAGTTTTTATATTTTCCTTAATCGGAACGGCACAGAAAAACGAACGACTCAAAAATATTGCATTGAAGTTTGAAAAATTAAAGTTGGTCCCCAAGCTCGAAATGCCGGGGAATAAAAAGGAACGATATCCATAATCTGTAACGGAGGCGATTACAGATTAAAAAAAAACTTCGTATCCCATAAAGAAAAAAAATGTACAAAAAAAGCAATATTCCATCCGTATGTGATAGCCATTTTTCTTGGAATGTGATCGTAGAAATGAATTTCCTAAGCGAAATGTGACTCCTATATGGATAAAGTTAATGGACCCAACATTCTATGGTGCGTTCGATTGTCGGTAGATTGAAACACCATATAATGGGAAACACGGTACACTTTGTGTTCATTGGCACGCTACATCGACAAAACAATGATTTGACGTATCCAATTGGGTGGCCCACATTCACCATTGCTGCATAAGCATTAAGAATAGTGCATGTATGTAGGCCATCATCTATA
Organism: Melogona broelemanni; assembly: GCA_033995665.1. Lineage (NCBI taxonomy): Eukaryota > Metazoa > Arthropoda > Diplopoda > Chordeumatida > Chordeumatidae > Melogona > Melogona broelemanni. The sequence goes on along the minus strand of JAUJYS010004681.1, from coordinate 441 downwards.
CAAAAAACGGTCGTCTATATACCGTGTATACAGGGAAAACAGTTTGACTTTAATTCTGCCTGATGCTTATCGGATTTCCTATAATTTAACAATTCCAAGATATAAAATAATGGAACGAGGATCGGATGAACCGACCGAGGCTTTTGTAAAAAAAAGTGTAATTTCTTAACGAAAACTTCCTTTGAGATAATATTCAATATTTTATTCCATTGCCCTATTGCAATTCGGATACGAAAGGAATTCGAATACACTTACCAGAAGATCTTCTAAACAGATTATAAAAGTTGAAATGAAGAATTAAAAAGAAAAGTCGGAACTCATCGGCCCTAAGTGGCTCAGTGGGTATGGTCGCATTCTACTGAGCGGGTGGTCCCGGGTTCGATTCCCGGCGCAGGCTTTCGTTTATTCGATCCTGTGGTGCTGGCGTCACCCCTGAGCTTC
>JAUJYS010004680.1:0-11706 GCA_033995665.1 Melogona broelemanni | reverse complement strand
CCTTCCCAACCCTTCCCTGCCCCTCACATATCTCCATAGAGACACGAGGGTGCAGTAGTCCTGTGGTGCACTAGGCGAAACGGTGACTTTAAAAAAAATTAAAAAAAATTGGAACGGGGGTTCGTTTTCTAAATCCTAACCTTTTGCCATAACTTTTAATCAATCACGAGTACAATTTTCCAAAGTGTGTCGTCAGCAGAATTCCGCAAATGTTAATTTGGTGTCATCATGAACGTAATCGAACAAAAAAAAAATTTTGAGCACTATGAAAAGATACCTAGTTGTGCAACTAGGTATCTTTTCATACATATTTTTTAATCGAAGAATTGGAAAAGTTCCCGGTTGCTTTTCAAAAGGAACTAGGAACGCCCAAGTACTTTTAATTTAAATAAGAACTGGAACTGGTTCATTTTCAAAAGGAACGAACTCAACACTGGCTATGTGTTGTACGACTCCATGCAGACCACTCGGTATTGCAGATTCCGGTTCAGTGTTCGGTTCCCGGGGCGGGCTTTCGTTAATTCGATCTCGGGGCATTGGCGAATATGTGCGTCACACATTGTAAAATTGCGCACGTTTAATGGCCACCAACGTAACAACGTTGCAACGTAAAAAACACAAAATTCCTGTCTGCCAATGTTTATTCTTGTGGTTTGCAGATTTTTCGACACAATATTTGATAACTATTTATTATTATTGCGCGCAGCGATACATTCAATTCAATTTTGTAATCTGCTGTTACAGTCATTAGGGAGGACAAGCGGGAATCAATCCCAAATTGCCGAGCTATATTGGGAGACCAACTCATGCGGCATAAAAATAAACAATGATGCCGCATGAATCTAATTTTCTACGGAATTTCGGCAGAAACACGCAAGCTGGTTGTTAGCCAAGAACCTTTTGCGTGATTTTTGTTTAAAATATATCCAAGAAAAATTCCTTCTTGTCTTCCTCATGCCGCGAAGGAGTTATTCAATGCGTCACCATCACGTTTTTGTACTAGCTGCCAGCAAATCTGGCAGCCCTGTTTTTTTTTTGTTAATATTTCATGTTTGTTTTTTTCCTCAGCAATGTGCAATATAACCATATCAAAAAAGTAAAATAAACAAACGAGCAAGGTCACAGATCTAAGATTGTAATTGAGCTCCTTCGTGAAGGGAAAAAAATAAATAACGCCTCATTTCTGCAACCGTTCTCGTACATTAAAACTCGCGGCTTAATTCCTTTACAAGAGATAACCGAAGAGGTTATCTGTTGTTCGTGTAATGTGGTTCAAGGCCTGGACCTCATTTGTGCTATCGAAATGTTCCACGGCGGCAAACAAAATTTTTGTCGAGATTAATCACGAATTCATCCGTGAGACATGAGTCACCTAAAAGTGATTTTTTTAACCGATTAGACTAAAACATTTTACCATTCATTCGACTATCATTCATTCGAGCATTTGAAATTTACAAAAAAAGCGCAATTTGAAATTACCATTTTATAATCACAGAACTTGAAAACGTTTACTACCGCCATCTTTTCGAAATAGCTGCACAAATGCTGGTATCGCCTGATAAACATCTACGAAATTTGGACAACAGGAAACTGGTTCCACTTTTGGTCGTGTTAGTTCTTAATGAGATCGCTTCTCATAACACGAATTTGTTGCAGAATCATTCTTTGGCAGCGTTTACCAATATTCCGAACCCCAATATACGAGTATATATTTTATGGAAATCTCTTGTTGTTCTTTACTTTCATTTTCACCGATATATTTAATTACAACATATTTCTCGCGTTTCAAAATTCGCCTGACGGTTATATCGAAAAGTAGAAAATGCTCTTATTTGTGCTTGCATTTAATTCAATTTAATTAATCAGCGATTTGAAATATCGATTTCGCAGTTAATTTCAATCAAGCTTCTTGCATCTGTGACCGCTGTTGGTTTTTACTTCGTGCCAACATGGCCGTATAGACGCTCACGCCTAACGGGGCTAGCAAAATTATATCAAAATTAAAAACGATTCGAAACTATATTTTTAATGCACTCTCTCGTCTTTGCCGTTTTTGAACGAATCCTGAAGTTGAGACCGTATTAAAAAATATCAAAATTTGACATTTTCGTATTTTTTTTATTTCTTCCAACACTTTTTTGTGTTACTTTCTGTGCTGCTACTACCTGTCCTGGTAGATCCCTAATTGGTTTTATTTCTTCAAGCAGGAATTCATTTTTCCTCTGGCTTACACAAAATATTATTCTCTTCATAAAAATAATTTTAATAAATAAATTTCTTCTTTTCAATAAATTTATTTTCTTCAATCAATGCACGAAAGTAAAATCTATTTTCAATCAGTTGTATTTTTTAAACTACGAATAGCTATTAATTAAATTGCGAATATGTTGCTAAAAAACAGCTTTCCCTTTTTAAAAAATACCAAGCTACACATGCTATTCCATAATGCCTTTTTAAGATCGGCAAACTGTCTCAATCACCTCAACATCAAACCAGACATTTATTTATTTTATTAATTTTGTTTCTTGTCAATTATTATCTTTGCATGCAGTCTCCAGCTATCAAAATTTTATGCTTTCATTCATCAATCCTCCTCAATTCCCTTACTTCCGGTGTGGCTGCTTTTACTCTCAATCTCCATCCCACTTCCGTTTCCGTTTCACTCTAACTTCGCAAGGCCGGGACGAACGTGCAAATACCTTTACGGATCCGAGTATCCGATCGACGGTCGCTAACACGTGGCAAATCTAGTGTCTCTCCGCATTTTTCTATCCCTAAATTCAGAGGAGCAGCCCGAGGCCTCTGGCCAGGAAGACCGACAGCCTCCCCGTCGAGAAGGTAAACGCATCATCGTTCCAGTTGAACGCAGAGACCAATATCGATATTTAAGAAAAACAATATTTTGTGATTTTTTTTTTATTTTTGAAAAATAGTAAGGCTACTGTCACCTACTTAATTCCTACTTAATCCAGCCGCCGATTTTTTTTTCTTTTCTTTTTTTCCACGTCTATTTTTTTTACCACGTCTTTCTTCTTGGTCCTGGTGCAGAAGATGGAATGACGTCACGCTGGAACAAACAGATTACGGCGTTTCCGGTAAATGAACGAGGCACCGGCTTAGCCGAGGAAGGTAAAAAAAATATATGTAAACGTTTAATGATTTAAAGACTAAAGGTAAAATACCGGCGGCCTCATTTTTATTGGCGGAAAGGTGGGCAAACTCATTTTTATTGCAGGACCAAAGTTGATTTATCAAAAGACAACATCAGTTTCCATTTTATTTCCAATATTTTTATTATTATTTTAAGTAGTTGTATTTGAAATTTGTTTATATATACGAGAGTATTTTTATCATAATTTTTTAGTCATAATGTAAAAAGATTGTTTAATTTAAAGATAATATTCTGCGGCAAAATAGTTTGCACATAATGCATTACCGAAAAGATTACCTAATTTAAAGCCAAAATTTTAAATCCGGACGATAGTGTGTGTAACCTCTAATGGCCATCGACTAGTCCATCATCTCTCGCTGTCCTTCATCCTCCGCAGACCCCCTGGACTGTCAGGCGGAGCGGTTGAACGCCCAGGAGCAACAGCACAACTCCAAGCACATCATCTACATCCCAGAGTGCGGCCCCGAGGGCCGCTACGCCCAGGTACAGTGCTACAAGTCCACCGGATACTGTTGGTGCGTGAACCAGGACAGCGGCAAACCCATTCCCAGCACTTCCGTTCTGAACATGAAGCCGGACTGCGCTCGACTCATCAAAGCCGATCGACCCATCAAGGGTAAGCAGAGAATCTCTGATGCTGCCAGATTTCATGATTCAGTTCGATTTATTGGTAATATTATCTAAACCAGAAAATAAATAATAGTTTGAAGCTGTGTTTCTGTCGTCTCGCATTTTAAGGCAATATAATTTTTTTAGCGCAAACTCTGCAACGACAAACTTTGTTCAAATGCCGCAAAAAAAAGTACAAACTTGCAATTTTAAAACTTTGAAAAAACTTTGTAACTTGATGGCAATTTATTATAGAGAATATTTTATTGAAAAAACATTTCTCTGGACAAAGATAAGTTTATAATAATTTCACCTACGTCTAAATCATTAAGTCAAGAATGGTTTGTGGTTGTAGTTTTGCAAATCAGTTGCCAGACATTTTTTTTTTGGAAAACCTTAACAGTATTTACTGCAATTGATTGCAAAGAATATTTTATTGAAAACACATTTATTTGTCCTGAAGTACCCGAACTCGATTTATTCTTTTAAAATGAGAGTTAAAACGAACGTTTTCTTTGGAACAATATAAGCTTTTTTGATTAATTTTTACGTAAAAGTTGGTTATGTCTTTCCTGGCGTCAAAATACGTGACGTCACCAACTAAAAATTCTTGCCAAGCTCCAAAAATGGCAGTTCCACCGTGCAAACAAACATTAAAATGTATCCGGGGATACTCTCCTGCTAAATCGTAAAATTTTCGGACAGCGTAAAAGTGGCGCGTTAGGTTCGGCCCGAATTGCATCTAAAAACATTAGGTGGGCGGCATAACCGTGGCCCCCGCCTGTGCACCTGCAGGTGAACCCATTAATCGACTCATTAGGTATTGGTGAGAATATCGCTTCGTGACTGGCGGACCCCCTGTTACCCTAACCAACCTTGACAACCTCATCGCTTCCCCCCACTTCTTTATCTCTCTCTCTCCAGTGTGACAGTGTTGGGTTCGTTCCTTTTGAAAAGAAACCAGTTCAAATTTCCGTTTCTCCCATGAAAAAAGGTACCAGTTCCCGTTACAATTCCTCGAAAATTAAAAGGAAAATAGGCGTCGATTTTTCAAAAGGAATATGGAACTTTCCCGTTTCTTCGATTAAAAAATATTCTTAAAAACATTTGCCGGAACTATTTGTAGATTTGCGGAAGCAGACCAAATGCTTCCAATATATCAAAATCTTTAGCAATTTCAGTTTGATGCTGCAAAATTGTTCCGCTGACGACATACTTTGGAAAATTGTACTCGTAAAAAATTGAAGGTTATGGCAAAAGGAACCTTTTACCCAGAAAAAGGAACCAGTTCCCGTTAAAGTTCCTCAAAAAAGGGAACCAGTTCCTGTTCCAGTTCCTAAAAAAAAGAACCAGTTCCCGTTCCAGTTCCTCAAAAAAGGGAACCAGTTCCAGTTCCCCAAAAATTAAAAGAAACCTAGGCGTTCTTAAGTTTCTCAAAAAACGAACCAGTTCCTAGGAACTGAACTTTTCCGTTCCGTTCTTACCCTACACTGCTCACCGACAGCCCTAATTCGCAATTCGCTCACCTACGCATCGGAGTACTGTCTGACTGACGAGTTGAAACCGCCCAAGGTGTGAAGCCGTTAGTTGCTCCATTTCGAACGCGAGAACACACCTGCATGAGTTCAACAGTGATGCGCCGCCTCCCACCTTCCACCAATCTCCCAATCCTCACCTCACCACCTTCCAATTCCCCTTTAATTATCACGTACCTGTGTGCAAGATTCCACAAGCCTTCTGGCATTCGAAGGCTCCCTGCATTTTTTTTTCTCTTTAAATTTGAGGTTCAGTGGACGATTCGAGCATTGTTGTCGCCCGATTATCCAGACTATATTTATGTAAATATATTCAGGAACGGGTTTAGAGTTGGAAGATATGCGCAGTTTGCATTGGAATTTCGAGCGAATCAGTTAAAAGTTGCTCGCTTTGGGCCGGACAGAGAAATGTCTGTGAATTTAAATAATTGGTAATATTTGTGCCCTGCCAATTTGGGATCTCGATTTTTTTTAGATTTCAAATTTTAGCTACTTTAGGAAACTAAATTCAATTGTGTTGTTGTTTTTATTACATGTTTTTAGATTGTCCAGACAATAAGCGATATAAGTTCGCGGTGGATTTTGTCGATTTTCTGGTCAAGGAAATGGGCGCCTCCCTAAACCAAAGGTCAGTCATTGAATAACACGTTCACTCTAGAAACAAACTAATGACAAATAAACTTTCATTTATTTTAAATGGCCTATAGCAAGGCAATTATATTCATCAGCTTATAGTTAGAAACTCATATGGTCAAAATACCATTACAAAGTTCGATCTTTCGAGGGTTACCTCATAAACATGGCAATGGAAATGGAAATGGCAAATTTCCATATATATTCGTTAATTTATTTTAAGGCATTGTGCTTCCGTAACAATCATTGAAACATGTTTTCTTCAAAAATCGATGGCGTTTTTTCTTTGAAATTTTAAACGAAACGCTAGTGTTACTTTTAACATTAAAGGATACAGTGATTAGGTTATCACTTTTGTAAAATATACCCATAAAAATATTGTCTGACGTCGCTGAGTTCTCTATTGGTTGTTGGCACGTGCAGCATAACCACGACGCCAGAGGTCTCACCCAGCGCCGCCACCGTGGACGCTCTCGCGCGATGGAAGTTCGACGCCCTGGATGCCAACGACAATAAGGTGAGCTGTTGGCCGCCCACGTTTGACCCCCGCCCTCCCCAATCCCACTTTCTAAGCATGTGACAAATTGGTCGTGGCTTTCGTGGCCTCCCTGGTTCACCATAGCCCCTACCACCTTCCACCCCCGCAGACAGGCGAAAGTCGCGCCGCGTCTGAAGCCTGAAGGTCAACGACCATTTTTCCTTCCGGTTATGAGACGTCGGCGCGCATTAGCGGATACGTTAAGCTTTTAGAATGTATTGTGCCATGGCGTTAAAATCACATGTAGTTTTCTATCGTTGTAATTTTGTAATATTCATTATATGAAGTGAATGCAGTCACACGTATTTCTTTTTTGTTAATCGATTAAATGCTTTTGGTAAATTTTGAAATGCTCACTAAATAAATATATATATATTTGGAAGGGAAGGGGATTGACAGCTTGAATAGCCAGGCTGAAGGATCCGCCCCTAAGCTATGAACTCCCTAATGCAAACTCAGGGGTGACGCCAGTACCATAGGATCTGGCCTGGATCAAAGCCTGCGCCGGGAATTGAACCCGGGACCACCCGCTCAGTAGAATGTGACCAAACCCACTGAGCCACTGGGGGCCGACTTATGTGATGAGAATACAAAGTTTTTTTCATGTGATCACCAAAGTTTTCAATAATTTATCCAATAATCATTCTAAAAGATTTTTTAATGATTAACTAACTATTCCAATGGATATAATGTAATGTTTATTACGTATATGAAATGAAAATACGTACCGGTATTTTTGTCATACGAGTAATTGTTTCATATTGTTGTCATGCGAGTAATTATAGATTAATAGTTTGGGGAAAATTTTAAAATGTTTATTACATAATGTGAATTCAACGTTGACTTTAATGTGATTACAGAATTTTTCAATAATTTATCCAATACTCAGTCCAAATGATTTAAAAATTATTAATTAACTATTCCAATACTGTAAATTCGATAATTATTAATTAACTCTTCCAAAATATTCTATGATTTTTTTAATGTTCTAAAATGTTCTATTTATATGATTTTCACAAAAATATTATATTTGCGTCCTTTTCTAAGTTAGGAATAGCATTAATACTTTTTTGTCGCTTACAAATCAATTCTCTGCAGGTGCTGGATCGGCAGGAATGGCGAGACTTCCGGAAGGAGCTGAAGAAACGGAAACCTATCCGGAAATGTGGCCGGAATTTTGTCAAATATTGCGACGACAACAACGACAAGCGAATCACCTTCGAGGAGTGGAGTGAATGCTTCAGCGTGCTCAAAGGTAAATTATTATTTTCTATTTTGCATTTCAAATTAAAAAAAATAAATTTCGTGAAAAAGGTAAGAAAATCTAAGCTTGGCACCTTCACTTTGAACGGTTGTAATATCAACGCCGCTTAGTGATAAAGTACGTTGGAAATAAAATGTAAATAAGTTTTAATACCAAATAGTGAACATTAGCAAACATCGTTGATCATGAATATCAGATTAAATTGTACTTGTTCATTGAAATGCACGTTTTTCTTTGTTTTTGTATGCCAGAACGCAGCAAGGAAAACATATCCAGGCGGCGACAGAAAGGACAAAACCCGTTGGACAAGTACCTGAAGAACGATTAATGTTGAGTGCGCCGTTAAATGTCGGAAATCGCGATTTTGAAAGCTGGGTGATGGAGACTGACTGTACAAGAACTGGAAAATTACGCCCACTGTGTCGGTGCAACGAAAACATGGCAGTGCTCAAGTGATTTTTCAGCTTGGATATTTCCTTGACCAACCTGTATAGATCGGCGGCCTATATGCGACGTGCCCCTGGTGCGCTGGTTGCCATTTGGATGATGAATGAATTGCCAGAGGTCATCTCGACTATGTGACCTTTCGTGGTTTCCAGTGACATTGCTGAGACACTCTTTTTAGTTTGGGGGAATTTTTCTCCGACTGTTTCTGTGCCGAATCAGGGGATCAAAGCGAACATTCTGACGGCCGCCATTTACCAGTACAAGCATATGCGATTTTGCGACCACGCTAACTATTCCCCCTCATACGCCCACGAAAAAAAGCACAAAGCAGCATCATCTTGAAACGAGAAAACAGTCGACTTTTAAAATATATATTCATCTTTTGTGTAACGAATTTTTGACTCATGTTTTTAATAAATATTTTTCAAGGTCAGTTGGCTCCACGAATGAAATCTTGCGTTTTTTTTTTTAAATTACTTAGCCTGCAATTTCTTCCTTTCAAAGTGTTACTCGTATTTTGTAAAGTAGGTACTGTAGTCTTAACAAAACATAGTGCAGTTAGTGCTATGTCTAATTTGCGATGGAATTACAGAGTTGTATAATAATGAAATTTAAAACAATTAGAAAACAGTTTCAAATGGTCATAATAATTAAATAAATAATAATAAAAAAAACATTTTAAAAACGTTAAAGTATGGTAACAAAGTCATTTTTTGTAACTTACTTTACGGAATATTCTTTGGTTTTACTTACTTTACGGCTTGCCCAGTCAATAAACGAAAGATCAGTGAACGGTGAAAAGAATTTCCTAAAGCGCTATTGATTTAGCGTTTTCAGGGTTTAACAGAATGTTTTGACTTATTCAATGGTTTTCGAAATTGGACAAGAGATTGATATACGACCAATTTAGATGATCTTTGAATTCAAAGTTTTTCGTGATAGGACGAGAGATTGCTTTTCAACCAAGCTAGAAGATCTTCGAAATCACTACTGAAACCTGAAAGTCAGAATCTGTGCTCGGAACGGGTTGTTGTGGAGGACATGTCGCATTTTTTTCAAAATTAAGCTGTTTTTTATTTAAACAAATACCTAAAAATGTGAAAGTTGCACCTGGAAACGATATACCAAAGGATACTTTTCGCAGATCAATCGTAAACAGTTGTCAATCGTGAACAGATGTGCAGGACGCTCGAAGTGTCGCTCAGTGGAAACATAACCATCACCCTCCGGAAACGTCAAAATGGCGATCGCTCGGAGTGGGGTGGATTTTGATCATCATTGGCCCGAAAATGCAGAATGTCTCATGTTGGATTTTGGCCCTTTCGAGACAGTTCACCGATGGAAACGAATGTTGGAATGCGATGAATTCGTCGGTGCCAGGTAACCTTAGATAATAAAGCAGATGGGCATGTTGAGGGCGGGGACGTAGTCCTGTTACAGCACGTGTACCGTACAGTTAAAATTAAAATAGTGGGCTCTTCTGCATGACATCAGTGCTCGTGAACTGGTCCATTTAGTGAGTGTACCGTAATGCTGCTGTGACGTTTGTGGTGTGACAACACGACTACATGATTTTTAATTCGTAAATTCGAGAAGTCGTCATTGGGAAAGAGTGGAGGAAAGTAAAAAAAAAAAAAAAAAAAAAAAGAGGGAGACCACCTATTAAGTAGATGGATGGTGCCAAGGAGAGTGCAGGATTAAATCTTGTACAGCTAGCTGTTGGATGCAGTGTGTGATCTGAAACATTAGCGAGCTTTTATTCATAGGTCACCAGGGGTCGGCAACGATTCGATCGCACTAAACAACAAATTCAAGAAGAGTAATTGAAATTCAAAGTTCAAATACGTGGTTTGGCAACGTAACACATACGTTGCTAAATCAATGCATTAACGAGGAAATAAATTTAGTAACTTGAACGATGAGTTTGTACAGTAAATTTGTGGTGTACTTCCGCAATAAATTTCTTAAACTTTGTTGTTTCTAGGAGGAGCAAACATACGATGGTGGCCTACAAAGATGCCATTTACGTCTTTGGTGGTGACAACGGGTAAGTTCTCAAATGTGCTGTATGCGTAACTGTTTACGATTGATGAACCTGAATGGGCGGACAAAATATTCCGAAAATATCTTGCGCAAAACGTTTCCAAACTTGTTACTTTTTTTTAGCAACTTTTATTTTATTTTAGGAAAAACATGCTGAACGATCTGCTTCGTTTTGACGTGAAAGATAAATCGTGGGGACGTGCGTTCACTATGGGCTGTCCTCCCGCACCCCGCTATCATCATTCGGCCGTCGTCTACGAGTGTAGCATGTTTGTATTTGGTAAGCTTGACGTTGTCACGTCTCCTTGGTAGACGTACTGCACGCTTTTCTCGATGATTCGTATAGTCGAAATGACAACATTCAAATAAAAAATTGAGATGGAAAATTCGAAAAAATTAAAGCTTTAAATGTGCCTTATTTTTATATATCACGCATGATGATGGTGTTCGCTTTTTTTCTCCTAAGGTGGATACACTGGTGACATCCACTCCAATTCCAACCTGACCAACAAGAACGATCTCTTTGAATACCGGTTTCTGACCGGTCTGTGGCAGGAGCGTAAATTCGAAGGAAAGTACGTACAGAATTTCATCATATTGTTATTCACGTTACATAATTTGTTTTAGTGTTATTATTTTCGTTGAAGTTATTGCATATTTGCTTAAAAGATTAAACCCGTTCAAACTCCATTACTTTTAGATTAGTATCAAAGTATCGGTGACGAAACTAATTTTCATTTCTTTCCAACCAGACTTCCAGTGGCTAGATCTGCCCACGGCGCCGCAGTCTACGACGGCCGAATGTGGATATTCGCCGGCTACGACGGCAACGCGCGGCTCAACGATATGTGGACTATCTCGCTGATGGGCGACACCCGCGTGTGGGAGGAGGTTTGAAAATTTCCTATACGGATCCATCCGAATCCGAGCTTGTGAGCCTACGACATAAACTCACCCCAATCTGCTCTCCCACATGTCCATCCATCCAGGTCCAGCAAATCGGAGATTGTCCGCCGACCTGCTGCAACTTCCCGGTCGCCGTGTGTCGCGACCACATGTACGTGTTCTCCGGTCAGAGCGGCGCTAAGATCACCAACAGTCTGTTCCAGTTCAACTTTAAAGAGCGTTGGTAAGTCGAGCTTCACAATACGTACTTTATCGTTACGACCATAATAATTATAATTATAATGCTGATATGGAAAAATGACCTGTGTCGTTTCAGTTGGTCGCGAATCTCCACTGAGCACATTCTGCGAGGCGCCCCGCCGCCACCTACACGACGCTACGGTCACACCATGGTGGCGTTCGACCGACACCTTTACGTGTTTGGCGGCGCTGCTGATAGCACTCTGCCCAACGATCTGCATTGGTAAGTATAAAATAAATTGCAAAGAAAAATTTGACGTAGAACTTTGCACTGTAAAATGTTTATCTCCTTTAAAATCCACAGTATGTACGCGTATGA